>KB670814.1:130313-166971 GCA_000349105.1 Anopheles epiroticus
CCCGCTTAGCTGATCCGTGTGCAACGTACACCACACTGAATGCTACGTGCCTGCACGATTTTAACATGATAAAATGTGCAAACGACAACTGGCACGCTTAAGCCCTTATTGCTACACCTTCCCCGCACTCCCTTCTTGGTGGAGGGGGAGGGGAGGGGGGGAGTAGCGAAAGGTCGCACTTCCGCAAAGCGGCCGTCCGTTACGAGCCTGCAAACGTGATAATAATCATTAACGGTGTGCGGGCAAGAAGTACCCGCGCCCGCTTAGTGCAGACCGATCGATATGGAAAAACTTTTTTCGGTGAGAAAAAAAAAACCTGCCACTTGGCACGGTTAAACGCTTTTCTTTTGTTTTTAAAATAGGAAAGGAGGGGAGGGAGAAGCGGAGGAGTATTGTTTTGAAGTAGATAAAATAAAAAGCAATTGGTCGTGTTTGTCCTTTTTTGGGAGCTGTTTTTTTTTGTTTGGTTCAAAAGTGGTTCCTCTCAGCGTCTCTGTTGGGAAAAATTAATATTAATAATTGCGTCGCCGGATATGCCCGAAGCGAGTGCCTCTTTCGCCCTTCCCCTCCTACCTATCCAGATACACATTCATAGGTGCAACGAGGAGGTTTGGAATTTCGGTTATTTAGCGAAAGAATTTTACCATCCGTTCCACATTGCCGCCGCATTTGGTTTTGCGATGATGGCCGCTCAAGCGGGCCCGATACCGAACGGCATTCCAGCGAGTTCTAGGTCAATCGTCACACACACACACATTTTTAGAAGGAAAATGGTACGTCCGTGCGGGAAAAAATGTACTTCCTCCCATCAAACTCTCTCTCTCTCTCTCTCTCTCGTTCCAATGCCGGGCTCGTAATGTACGCATCAGGCAAGCGTTTTTATTTTCTGCTGCTCCGTTTCTCCCCCTTTCTCTCCCTCTCTCTCTCTTTCTCACGCTCCCTCTATCCCTCTTTGCGGGATCACTAACTAGGTCAGTGAGTAATCCTCCAAACTAAGATAAATCCTTGCCGCTGCCGCCAGAGTTGCTTAATCGATCTAGCTTGCCCAGCCTGCCCAGTGCTGGAATGCGCCTAAATGTAGGCAACGGTGCTGGTTTGAACGCGTTTAACTACACAAGCGTATGTGCACCAAACACTCGGTTCGCTCGCAAAAAAAACCCCCCGAAATGATCGATCATGATACGTGTTGGAAGTGACAGCGCGTTCGCGGCCTGGGACTGGGCTCTATTTCGGGCTGCGTCGGGCCCAAACCCAATGGTAAAAAGGGATATATTACTTTGCGGCCGGTAGCGTTAGATGCGTGCGTCTTTTTGGCAAAAAGGAAGACGGCATAAGAAACCACCCCGCACGGACCACAGTTTCTCGATTGGAGCGAGCGGCAAAACGATTATTGAACGGAACGGATAACGTGGTCGCGTCTAAATCAATTAGAGGGTTTGGGTGAACCATCCCGGATAAGAAGGAAAATCGATGCATACGAGTGGGAAAGCAGAAAGCAGAAGTGCAAAGCAGAAGAATAGGGCCAGAGAAAGCAGGGGGAAATAAAACTAGAACTACTTTTCTTGGCGAAGGTTAAAAAGGGAAGAGGCAAGGTACCTTGCCAAAAGGTTCTCATCTGGTGCGATGATAATGGCACATTTGATTATGCCCCACCCCCTCCCCCCCATTTTTTGCATTTCTCATCGCTTAGGAAATATTACGCAAATGGACGAGTTGTCTGTCTGTCGGTCTTTGGTTGTGGTTCGCACAAGGCGAAGCACTTTTCTTCCCAAAAGGAACAAAAAATAAAAAAAACAAGAAAGGGGAAAACCAAGGAGTGCAAAAGTTTTAAAATCAAACCACACCGCTCCTAATGTTTGCCGAGCATTGGTCGAAAGAAACATTTTTTACGACTTTTAAACTTTTGCCGTTAAACGTGTTTTATTATAGTTCGATGGTTGGGGTTGCGTAGTGATGGAAACATGTCTAATTTGTTAGGGATGAAACACGAATGGCAAAAAGGAATTATATTACTTTATATTGTATTTTAGTTTTTATCTTATATTTTGCATTTATTGAGCAACGCTATAGAGTGCTGTATGACTTTATATTTTTAAACAGTAGATGCTCTAAACTCACTGCTCAACAGTGGTGATGGTCTTAATAATTTAGCTAAAATCTACGCCCGAAAGTATGCAATACGTGATGTTTTTTTTGCTTTCTGTTCTATAATTCATCGATGAGCTTTATTGTGCGTTGTAAAATACTATAAAATGGACAGGAATAAAAAATGAATTTACAGGAACCATTTCTATGAATTTACAGGAACCATTTCATTTAACCATTGCGGTGAGCTTTATCGTGCTTTTAAATGGACAGTAATAATCAATGAATTTAAAAGAAATTTTAGCGACAGTCAAAATTACTAAATCGGTATATGTTTAATAATATTTATGTACATTTATCAACCCTTATGGTACATTTATAAAGCAATCATTTAATCATGTGATAAACACTAACTCTTACTTTTCTTGTTTTGAGCGATATATAAAAGCGAAATAAGTGAGAGTGCATAAGAACTTTTATTGGCGCCATAATGTATGCAATCGGCACACAGATGATGTTAAATAATAAAGCCTATGAATGCTCGGCGAGATAACATTAACAACCGATTTGAGAAAGTTACAATACGTATTACACCCATATGCTTTGGAGGAGCGGAACGAACCTACGAAGCTCCGAACAAAATTCCTAAGTGTGAGAATAGTGTAAACACGAGGTATTAACCTTCGTAGCACAGATTTGAAACTGACAGGCGGACTGGTCAAGCTTTGTCATAGGTAAATAGCATAAATTGAAATTTAATTGCAAAAACTCATAATCTTGTATTTTTTCAACATAAATCTACTTTAAAAAATCTACTAAACCTGCACGGCCTGCAAAGATCCTACAGGTGATTAAAATATAATAAAAATAAACATATGATAAATATATAAAGCTGCTTGGTTTCGAAGCTTTTGGCTTATTAAATTACATTTATAACTGATCATTTTTAACATTGGTTGAATGGTTGTCATACACTTCATATCATTAATTTTATTGTTAGAATAAGGTGTTTAATAGGTCAGCATAAAATACTGTAGTAAATCTTGAAACGTTACTTGGCTCTACTGTATCGAACCATTGAAATCAAAATAGCATTTCGATTAAAACACAACATTCTTAAGACTGGGAAACCTCACACGCCATATGATACCGAAAAATAAAATTGAAACTTGATAAATGTGGTAACGTACAAGATGAAATCTTCGCAAAGTGTCTAACGCCGTGCGGAGTGCATACTTTTAGGCGTTCATCTTCTTGTTCGTACGCTTTGGCCTGCATGTAGCGATATACGATGACGATGTCTTCAATATTCGAACGCTGTCAAACAGGAGGAGTGGGATGGCGGAGGGTGGCGGTGATGAAGAAAAAAAGCTTTCACATTCCAGCACGCTCCCAAACAGCCACCTCCACTTTCTGCCAGAATGTCCGCTTTCTAGCTCCTGCAAACCACACTTGAAGCGTTCGACGTTAAAGCTTGGCGTGCTACACTCGTTACTCCTCCGAGCGTTTGGCTGCTGCTGCTGCTTTTCTCCGCACATTCGCACGAACAATCGATATCACGGTCGAGGTCGAGAGATGCTGCTGCTGATGCTGCTGCTACCCGCTATTTGATATCCACTCGACCACGGTTAAACTCACACTTTTACCGAGTGCGGTACGGGAGAACACGCGAGTGGAAAAGTGAAAAACTCGCAACAATGGAGTGGCGGACTGCTGCCGGCGGCAAGGGAAGTGGTTTGCACAACAGAAAGCGTAAGAGATATGCAAAAAAAAAAATGGAGAGAGATAAGTCATCAGTGTGTGGGTGCACCTGCCTGGCAGGGATCGATTCTGGTGGGAGCTAATTTTCCGAACAATATTGCCAGCTAGCGGAGGGATACAGGTGCTGGTGTTTCTCATCGCTTATCCAACCGCGCTGCGGTTGGCAGACGCTTACGGTTTGATCTTTGCACTCGCACCAGAAAAGCGAACACACACACACACACACACAAGCAGTGCGTGAGGATGATAAGCACCCGCAAATATCAATCATAAAAGTTGAAGCGCCTGAATGTAGGCACGCATGAAGCACTTTGGTGGGAAACAGCGACCACTTTTCACCTCACCGATCCTTGCTGTTGGTACGTTTTGTTTCTTTTGTTTTTTTTTTCAAACTTCGCCCACCCCCTCCTCCCTCCCCCCTCCTCCACTCACTCCCGTTTCCCCTTCCTCCCTGTTTTTTTTACGAACCGCTGAGTGGTGCCGAGCCGTGCACAACAGCGAATAGAAACATAAATATTGCTCCATTGTGCACGGTTGTTTCGCGATAAATTATCATGACAGTGAGGAGCGGGAAAAGCTTCGCGGCGCACTTTTACCGCAACCGATCGAAATCACCCTGCCAGCCCCGGGCCCGTCCGACGAACTCCATATTAACGATGCAACTTTTTGCTGCGGCGCGATGAATCCTCCCTTTGTTTCGGCTTTTCCACCTCGAGCCAGCGGGCCAGCGGGAGATGCTAAGAGGGGGAGGGATTTGTGTTGGGTTTTTTGCTGTTTTTATTGCAGTTTCCATTTTCGTGCCCTGCTTGCGTTCCCCTGCCTCGTTTTCGGGTTTGCCCCTCCTAAATGCGGATCCTATTGTTGGCGATAATTAGAAAATGTTTATGCGTAATAGAAAAGCTGCCCCGGCTTGCCTCAACAAAAAGGGGAGGAAAAATAAATTTATACGAAAAACAGAAAGAAAGAAAACAAAGCGACAACAAAAGGGAGATGGTTATTTTGGGGGGGGGGGGGGGGTGTGGGGCGCAGAACAAGGGGACCCAACTAGTGGTGAATATATCGACGAAGTGAGAATGAAGGGAAGAAGGGAGGCTTTTTCGGTGCCCGCACAACTGTTACGGGAAAGGTAATTTTTAATGTAAGGTTGTGCATACTTTCAGGCGCACATCGCATGTGGGTGTACAATTTTTCGTTCCAAATATGAGCGCTTTTGTGGTACGCACCCTGCAGGGAAATTTAAATAACAATTGTCGTTTGCCTTTGAACAGGGTTTTGTGGTAAAACTAATTCTTGTCGGTGCCTTTTTTTGGAGAAAGCTTTTGTTCCTCCTCCAGCTAACAATTTTGTTAACGAAATAAGAAAAGATTTAAAAAATCGAAGACAGATAAGGTAAGCACTTGAAGCTTTTGGAGCACGATTTGTAACGAGATACTATCGAATGACACATGACAAATGAAAGACATGATGTGCTAGACGAAGATTTTTTTTTTTCTAAATTCCTAACACTCGGGCTGTCTTAAATAGTACAATTTTCGGTTCAGACTGACTTGTGAAAAATATCAGAAATAATTTCTCTCTACACTCTAGGTGCTCCAATTTGCAAGAGATCTTTAGGAGTACAAAAACACATTCAAAGCATAAAAAAATCCTCTTGGAGCTTCAACAGTCCCATTTTTCGTGATAAATAAATGGGAAAACAGACATTGGAGGACTACAGAAAAATAAGAAACGAAACACGTAAGAGACATGCTTCTCGTTGCTGCAACTTTAACATTTGCTGCAGATCTCAATTAAAGCAATTAGATTACATGGAAGAAGAAATCCTGCTGTTGATGAAATGTTAAGTGGTGCAATGGAAAATAGTCCTAGAAGTACTCCCCAATAGATTATCAGCATTACACTAGCTCAGTGACGTTAGATACACTTCTTGGATAACAATATTGTTTAAGAATTAATGTACAAAACATCTTGCAACTGGAAAGCTCAATAAAACCTTGGAAGATTTTTTGTTTGCCTGCCTTATGGCTTTGACGGTAATCTGTGAGAGTAGGAGAGCTAATAGTGACTGCATACTCAAGTATATCTGCACCAAGGAAAGGAAACAGTTGTGCACGATTCCTTGCGATCTCCAGTTTGAAGATGGTAAGATCTGCGACATCTCCAGAGAAAGGTGTGCCATTATTCGCGAACTACTTCAAATCATAGAAATAATCCGTTCGCGATGTCTTATGAAAAACAAATTAATATTGCAGACTGTGGTATAAGCGTGAAGATGTGGAACACTCTAAATAGACTATAAACAACTAAATGATCTGCTGTAACCCAATCAAAGTTGTAAGACAATCAATACCACTAAAACTCCTTGACAACCTCCAATCAACCATGAGCTACTTTCTTTGGGGGTATTGATGCCTCTCACACCTCTTGTATCGCTATCGTCCACCCGGTCGTACAACATGGTTTGATTTGCAACAAAGCCGCCCGTACTGCTCTTGACATCCCGCAGCCTTGAACAGCTGTTCAAAAGCTCTGTTGCGACACATCAAATCAAACTTGGAACCCATTAATTGAGCTCCAATGGAGATCGATGGCGTGAAAAGTGAACCGTGCACCTGCCTTGTCCCCGGCTAACCTCTGCTTGAACGGTTGAAGGTTATCACTGCGCACACGCATCTAGATCCTTCAGCTCCAGGAATGTTAATTGTTTCAAGCCAAAGGAGCGCTTTATAAGCGCGATCGCGTCCGACAGCAGGGAGACAACGTTAAAAAATAATAATCCAAAACAAAGAGTGATCACCGGTGTGTGCGGTTGGCCTGTGTCCTTGAAGAAACGGGTTTCCTACACTGATACCGTTTCGGTGCACGCCCGCGGGCTCCCCATGCCACCGACGATAAAACAGCGGTTACAAATTAATGTGCGAGGATGAAAGGGGAAGGAACAAACGATTTCAAACGCAAACTCCGAAAACTACACTCGCACACACGATAAAGACCCTTTCGGCGGAAAGTTAGTGGCGCGCGACCGCAACACTTTCGGCGGTGTCTTAACAGCGGTCACCTTATTGTAAAACTGCCTTCGAATTTCAAGCTCCAGCACGCCATGTGTGTTCGGCCACCCGTTTTGTTCCAGTTCCAGTAACATGGCTTAATATGTACGGCATTGTATTTTTTTGTTTTTGGTTGTTGGTTGATTTGCCTCGGTCACTCATAGCTTGACCATTGGTTCCAGCGATTCCAGCTCCAGTTACATGATTTCCTACTGGGGGTCGCTGTTTTGCAAGAGGCCCAAGATTGACATTTTGGGTAAAGTCTCGTGCGGGTCGTCGTAGGGGCTGGATGTCGTACGATTGTGACATTTCTGTCCGTGTGGGTCATTAGCGCGCTTTTTTGTTTAAGCTGGAGAGCTGTAAAATCCCATAAATGGCTTGTTAATGCGGCTAATGCCTGTTTATTGGGGCAATTTGGGCGAAAGAAGGGGAGAGAGAGAGAGAGAGAGACTAAGAAAGCAACTCATTTGTCCCGGTGGATGTTGACATTTCGCTGTCTGATGTGATTTGGACCGTCCCTAATAGGATTCTATGTCTTGGATAAAGCGATATTGATACAAGAAACAGTCATTAATGTTGTCCAACCGGAGTTCCTCTGGAAGAATTGGCAGCAACAAACATGGAAGCAAACAGCCGTCGGAGAGATGGGTTTTAACGTACCTGCGTGATAGGCAGCTCCAAGCAAGGAAGTAAGGCCCCCGTAACCTGAACTAGATCACCACCGCAAGTTGGTTATGCATTTTAGCAGCAAACGGTTGCCCCGGGTCCCTTCGCTCGGGTGACGCAGCATCGGAACCGGTTTTGCCTCCGTTTGTTGCCCACCCCCTAGGCACGACCTTGCCCGAAGATAGTTCCCCACCCCTGCGTGCGGAATGGAATGCTTTAAAAAAAAGGGAAGCATTTTATGCAAACGGCGAAAGAATTGAAACCGCTTTTTTGTACTAACGCACCCACCGATTGCAGAGCACCGTGGGCGATAGACAGGGAAGGGATCTGGCAGGCCCAAACCTCTGGCCGAGAAGTTGGACTTCCCTGGTAGAGGTGGAGGTTGCAATGTGGAAAGGGAATGGGTAGTTTCGAACGGTCGCTAGAACCGGTGGAGAATTGTACAGTGAAGCAGGAAAGCCGCCTTACTATGCAGGGTGTTCTTGCTCGCTTGCCTTTCCTGTTGATCGATAGGCTTTAATAAGGAAACGGTTTACAACGCGTACTTAGACGCGGACGCTAATCGTGATGGTGTAGCGGTTTCCATTTTGTTTGTTGGTTGTCTGAGATATCCTTGAGCTCATTACAGGCCGTTGGTGTGTGTGGTTAGGTACGATGCGAGAAAAAAAAAAACATTGGGCTATCTTACAGACTTCCTAGCTCTTCCGATTGGAGATATGGTTTGAGGATTCCTCCAAATATCCACAGAAAGTAACTCCATACGAAATGAAAGTCTGCAACCCTCCAGGAATTCTGATTATCCACAAACAATATCTCCCCATTAAACGATAGTTAGATCCCCGGATCGCTGGTCTAATTAAATTGAAATAAAAAGTTTCGACATTTCTGATCGCTCACCGGGTTGACATTCGCATCGTATTGTGCAATAAAGTCGTATCGTAAAAGTATAATAGCACCAGCTACCCTCCCCACCACCCCATTCGACGTACGAGATCGATGTATAACATTACAGCTTTATGGCCGGCGAGAACGCAAAACCAGAATCGTGGAAACATTGGAACACAAACGATAAAATATAGTTCCGCCCATAGTTTGTACCGCACCGCACCGTCCGGGCGCTCCACACTCTGGAAAAATTCGTCAACTCCCAGAACGGTCTGCATTCCAGCCCGTTGGGTAAGGGGGGGGGGGTGGAATCGAGCGGGCGAGCGATGTAGTGCGGTCATTAAATGCTCTTATACACCGCACTCGGTCCGCTTGTTCACCCCCGAGCGCTCCTTTATGACTTCATTTATGGTGCACCCAGCAGAAGGTTTTTGTTGTTTTAGTTTTTTTTTCGGAAGGCTGAATGCGAGGATTCCGATGTAGGGTAGCTCAACTGAGGTTCACTTTGTGAAAGAATTACATTCCTTGGGAGGTACCTAAGCGATTGTTTGGAGTCGATGGTGGCGTATGGAAGCTGCATATGTTACTCTTAAATCGTTTGGAAAATTTTGAAATCTGATATTCCTCAATGATAAGGGAATAACTATTTTATGTTACAATTTTTACGAATCTTAATATTGGTGATGGTTCTTAATTTGGTTGTTTATTGAAGTTAATGAGGTAGTAGGCCGTAGAAAATCTTAAAGTATGAAATTAAAGATTAGATATAAAATAATGCCTTAAATCTTAAGCGAACCTGTTCTTGGTGTCCTTTCATCCTTTCAGAGTGACATGTGGTTACAACTGACATCCAGTTGATTATAATAAAAACCTACTTTCTAGCTTACGGTTGATAACTATTTGTGTTCTTTTGGTCCTAGGAGAGACGTTCTGTAGTTCCCAATAAATTTATTTAAGAGCTTTCAAACTCATATTCTAATGTAAAGTGACAAGCTTATTGATCATGTCACGATTTCCAAAGGAAACAAAATAAGCATACAAAGCAGTTATGTGCTAGGACTACCAGTGGTAATTTTTTCTAATTATGTTATTTTAATTTACCTCACAGGACAATGCCGGAAGTACCAACATTTTATTTTTAGAAGATGGTTGCTTTTACATTTGAACTGTTTTGTTCACTTTGCTTTGTCTTGGCAAGCAGCTTGGCAAGCTGTATAGTTGATGTTCACAGGCAAAGGCCCCCTGTATTGTTGAACTATTACGAATATTGACCCCTTTTATGTTTTCAGCCAGAAGCTGAAATTGTCAGCCTGTCAGTTGTTGGTTTGTGTAGCAGATTTCGAGCATTTATCGAGCAGTATTGCAAATGAAAACATTGCCTGGAAGCGTCAAACAACGAGTTAGTTTATTTTAGTTATTGAAGCCACTTCTTGACAGTGCGTGTAACAGGTATTGCAAATTTATCCATTGAAAATAATTGTACAACGACCTCACTGTTGGGCTGTGGAATAAGCTTGCGCGGTTTCGGTGAGCAGACCATGTTTTAAGCCTGATACGGAACGACCCAGCCTGCAACGTCCTCTTGGGACTTCCTGCTAAGCTGAGATGGGAGGACGACGGTGTCTACCATCAAAGCTGGGATAATGCATTTAGGCAAGACCGTTAGAGGTTTTGGAGTTCGTGGTAGCAGACGAAAGCCACCAAGTAGTTGAAACGCCCGATAAGTGAAGCAGTTGTTGCTTGGCGTTCATCAACAGCGCTTTATAGCACTTGGAACAGAAATCAAAGTCTGAAGCTTGTTTTGTGCGTGGTTTTGAATGGGTTGTTTACATGATTTCAGCCGCCAAATGTCAAACTCCATATAAAAAAAAACTGACTTAAAACAAAAAAAGGGGCCATTGTCTGTAATTCTAGACGTTTTGAGAATTCTTTGGAGCCCTACATCCTGGAATATGCAAGACTCTTGAGATCTTTTTATATTTGATTTTTCACCTGAGCCTAGAATCTGGATCAGATATCAGACGGAAACCTTTCCAGTTCTTCAACCACCGAAAGATCTGCTTACGATCAACGGATGCCAAATCCTTTGCCGTGGGACGAATGCCGCAAAGCGATGCCCCAAGATGACGCCCATTGCATGTGAAAGATCGAGTCGGCAGATCATTGCACTAAATCGCTGGTCGACCTTCACCCGTCACTCACGTCACTGGACGCACGCACGCACCCGAAAAAGGTACCGCTACATCTTCACACACACGCACCCGAGCGGCCGTAGAAATGGAAACCAAGGAAACCGGTTACAATTTTCGGTGTTTAACGATTCTCCTTCCTTCCTCACTCTCTCTCTCTCTCTCCTTTTCCTGCCTTCTGTTCCTCATCGCACACGCAAGGTGAGCTACATTCACATTCCGTGCGGAGATCCGTCATTCGCAACAGGTTGGCCGGGTAGTTCGATGGCTAAATGACAAGAGGAAGGCGTCCGTCCTCCGCTGACCGCACATTACCTTCTCTGGACGCCCGGGATGAATGAAAGTTTTTGCGCTCGTTAGCTGCACACACCACGCTCGGGTTGGTTTGTTAGTTTTGCACTAAATTCTCAGTATTGGCCCGCTTTTAGTCAGCAAGGGTTTGGGCATTGCCTTTCGCCGGTCGGCCACAACAAAACTGCAGCGCCATTGCATTGCGGCTGCACGATCTGCACCGCGTAACGCTTGCGACGCTAGTTTGCTCCAGATTTCCTGCCAATTCCACGCGCACACATGCTGGACGGCCTTGTGTGCGGTTGTTACAGTCCTTTTTACTTTGCCTACCTTTTTATTTGGACTTTGGTGTGCCCCCGGGAGAGCTGCTGCTCCGAAGCGCCCTGCATTCCGCGTTTGATTTTGTTCGATTGGCAAACACTGCGCCGCTCGGTGGGGGCTTGTGTAGCAACAGACTGCGATTGCAATCTTGCGTGCACACGGTTCCTTTCCGAGCAACACTACCAGAACTCTCCGGTGTGGGGTAGGTGGGTGGGCTAACGGTGGTGGACTTTAATTAATCGATAGTTCAGGAAAGGAGCTGCGGCCGGAGATCTTGTGCCAATTATTAGCGGTGCTGGAAGTGTTTCGCTGAGGTGTTGGACTGGTTTGCGCTGTAAGGTGCAGTGGCTAGAACCTGCCCAACTTGACAGACGCGGTCCAAGATGTCCAGCGCATGCTGGTGTGCAAGAGTTAAGGTGTAAGTTCGGCCTTGAGATGCGTGCCTTTGCTGCGGTTACGCAAGCAGTCGTGCACCGCTCCAGCGGTCGGTTTCCATGTTTTGGCGCCTTTCTGACTTTAACGCTCCAGGACGCATCCAGAGCACATTGCATAACCCTCCAAACTGGCCTGCTGCCTACCCGGATCGTACCCCTGCTCCATGTCCTTCTTGCGGGTGTCCTACCTCCTTCTCAGAATTGCAGCAAGCGGGTGTTGCATGTGTAACGCACGCCTGCTAGAAAGTAACGCTCCACACTGCTTGAATCCATACGTTCCGCGAAAAATGTCCCCCAAAACTGGCCAATATCTGAGCGAGAAATTGCGGCACAGCTGGCAGTGAACGCTCTTACGTAAGCGCATTCCAGTGGAACCCACCCAGATGTGTGCTGCCTCGGTTGGATTGAAGCGGAGGGAATTCAATCGTTTCCCGGTAATGAGAAGGCGCTCTCTCGACTACCGTCAGCGACTTTACCCGGTGACGAGAGCGGTCTTTGCTTTCCTCCGATATCGCCAAATTGAATGTATGAGTGTGTTTTGTGGGCCTGCTTAGTGCGCTTAATAGTCCGTCTCATAACTTCGTTTATCCGACCGATTTCCCCTCCCATAGTTGCACCGCTCCGGTAGGTGGGAAGCCCAAGATAATTCGTTTGATTGCGGCCAACCGGGCGGAGCTCCTGCTGCGTAGTGCCTCGTAGTGTACAGAAACTGCATACATGATTACTGTGTTTGATGCTTTTCGGCGAAACTGGCGTGCGGCGCTCCACACGTCGTTTGGAAATGGAGCTGTGCTCGGCGCAGCACTAGGGGAGGGTGGGTAGACATTCATTTGGTTTCGCTCTCGCTGGGTGTCGAAGCTTGGGCGATGTTTTGGAACAAATGGTTTAAACGATTTTTGCAACAATTAATTAGCAAGACGTAATACAGCGTTCGCTGCTCCAGTTTGACTTTCAATGCTGCGGTCGTTAGCGTCGCGTGGGGAGATCTCCGGTGCGAAGGTACTCAGAAAAAATGGAATCAAAAAAGGGAAAACACCGGACATAGTGAATTGGTTATTGTGTCACCAATCAAAAGTCATCGTTGCTGTCACGCACCCCCCGAAACGCTCACCCGTACTCGTTCGTCATATCAAAAACCGATTCGATTAGGTAATGGCCAACTCGGAACAATTACAAATAGAAAACAAAACAAAACAAAAAAAACCTCCCGTAAGGAAGTAATGAAGTGTGACTCGCTGCATACAGTTTGCGGTCGGAATTTATATCGAGCTGCACCACGGCCCTTGCATTCCGACATTGCGCGCGGCTCTGGCCGCCCTCCCTCGCCGGGCAAGGCATGCTCCAACGGCGCACGTTTGTTTGATAATCATCATCAGCAGCATAGTGCGCGTCCTCCCGTCCATTCACACGGCACGGCTGCGACCGTGAGGAATTAAATATGCAGGACACTCCTGCACGGTACCGCGTGGCTTCTTCCACACTGCCAGCCGGCGGGGACGTGTGCCATTGTAGTTAAAATTTTAACAGCTTCACACCGGCACTCGGCACTTTCTCGCGCCATTTCTTCGTTAACCGTTGAGGGGAAGGGCGCGGGAGGAAGGGGGGGGGGGTTGAGATGGGAAATCCTTCCCGGTTTGCATGCGGCACGCGGTGGAGGTGTAGTGGTGGGCGCGTAACGATCCGCAGTGCAACCGTTACTCAAGCAAAAAATTTGAAATTGAATCCAATGTATCCAATGTTATGGTAGAACCTGTTATTCATATTCTAATTTCTTCTTACACAATAATTTAACGCTTCATAGGATTTGATCTTGAATCATAGACATTTTGTAGAATTACTCTAGTAACTGTTTGAATTCGTTAATCGTATTTTCTTCCCAAACACTATACTTCTCAGTTCTTTCCTATGACCATTGAGAGCTAAGGTTTTATAGGAACAGCAGGCAGCAATTCTTGGTCTGTTTGCAAAATCAACGTTGCATTAAAAGAAACGTGTATAAACTGTAGGACGTCATGATACCATCAGTTTTCACTTAAACGAATTAAATTCTAAAGCTTTGATCTAATTCTATTTATGTCTCACGTATAACCTCTTGCTTGAGGAAACTTTCATGAACTGATTTGTTGTTCCCATACCCGCTGGTGCCAAACCAAAAACCACAAGCTGTGCAAGTTTTTCCAAGAAATTGGCACCCCCCCCTCTTTGCGCACCTCTGCTCGAACGTTCTGCCAGGAAGTAAACCTGCTCCTCTCTTCTAACCTCTGTCCTTCCTGGAACGCCCGATCACTGCTTTGTCGCTGCAATCTTGTACATTTGGTTGTCTGGAATATCTAGTTTGGAGTTTAAAGACGATTTACTAGACGCAGCTAGCGTCGGATCTCTGAACATTACTTGACTACGAAGCCCTTGAAAGATTCAAAGTGTGTATCTCATCGGTGATTTCTTCCTCTTGGGTGGCACAACAGCCCAGTGGGATCAAGAACAAGGCCTACCCGTCCAGAAATCAATTCTGCTTGCTTGTAAGCTCCACGGATCCCGGTACGATAGGCTTCTTCTTTGCTGAACTCACGTTGGAAAACGATTCCAAATACAGTGCACTTGACTCCGGGACACAGATTGAAGTCCGGCAGAAGTTCTATCACCCATCACTAGGCTGTGGCTGTCTCGCACCTGGAATCACCCGGAACGATGATAGCGAGCAGGATTGTTGTTCAGGATCGTCTACACCCCTCCGGCCCAAACACCGCGTACAAACGGTGGAAAAAAACAGAAACCAAGAGGCAAAATGGAAGAGGGAGCAGAAGAACAACAACCGCCCAGCTGGAAATATGTGTATCGCTGGCAATAAATTTTCATTAAACACAACAACACAACTCTTCTCACCCACCGGTTGGAACGGTGCACTATTTTTCAGTGATGCACTTCTGGTTTTTCCTTGCGCTTTTCGCTACCGTTTTTTTTTTGGGAGCTTGCTGTCGCCATTCCTAGCCGCTCGTTCTCCCTTCGGCTGTGCCTAGTCCTGAGCAGTACCAAGGGAGGAGAAGGATGCTCAGACGGCAGCGGACAGCTGGCGGTGGTGGCAAATTTATTCATGAAAATGCCAACAATTGTCTGTCATCCTGGCGAGCGACCACTGCTGGCACGGTGCCACACTTCCGCGCCCTGTTTGCCAGGCTCTGTTTGGTGCGGTTCTGGCGTTGCTATTTGTCAGTCTATATTGTTGACAATATTTTTCGACCGTCGCCAGCGAGCGTGCGGTCCAGCGTGGATAGCCGTTGGATTAAACCCATGCTTATCGTTCGCCGGTCAAAGAGTTGTAGCGTTGTGGAGGGGTAAGTGGGGACGGGGTGTCGCATTGGCAAAAGCGGAAAGAAAAGCTGCTCTCCCTTAATGCATATTGAGCGAGATTACGAGAGTACAAAAATAATATAAATAGCGCCACGTAATCCTTTTCCACCCGATGCAGCTGGTGGAGAGACGTGAAGCAGCAGCTGCCTGCTACCACCCGCTACTACTACCTCATCCCACGTGTTTGTGTTGCGCCATCGCTGTTTGACTTGCTGTCCCTGTATGTGTGTGTGTGCCTTTGTGCCTGTCCTGGTTCAACAACTTTATATTCCACGCTTGTCGCTCGTCGTCGTCGTTGTTGCGTCCGAGATGGGCGAGATGACGCCTCACCCTGACATTCTGAACCTGTTGTTTCTGCAAACGTCTAAAAGTCCGAAAGGCAAAATGGCGCTCAGGGGAAAAGGGGGTTGGGTGCTCGTTCGCGCTGTCATCGGCAGACGGTAGACGGCGCAGGGCGCGGGGGCAAATGATGTCCTGATGTGCCGTTGTCAGAATCACACCAGCGCAAGACACTGCTGCTGTACGTCCGTTGCATCTCCAGTCGAAATCCTGTCAACTTATCTCGGCAGCGCTAGCGTGCACCCGCTTCCCGGGAGGTGTTTGCTTTAGGGTCTTCCGCCCCCCCCCCACCACCCCCGACCCGGTGCAGCGTTGACCTCAGCCACGTGGTCGGGTGCGACGAGGAGAGCGATAGTTTGCAATTTGTTTAACAGGCGCGAACGATGGGCACATCCCGGGGCGGGTTGGTTTTGGGTAGTGGAGCAGTGCAGTCGCTCCTAGACCTAGACCAGCCAAAAGCATGCATAGAATTTGAATAATATCCATTGAAGGTGCCGTAACAATGGCGACTGTGGAATGGAATACCCGCGTGGTCGAGCCCAACGATCGGGGCTTCCTTTTCGGGCCCGACACGGGAGAATGTCTTTTCCAAAGCCAACGATTCCTAACCACACACACACACACATGCATTCATATCGAGCACAAGAGAACTTGCGGAATTCCATCCAGACGCCCACCAGGTGCGGGACAGGGACTGGATGGTTTTGGGTTCAATGGGACAATCGCTCCGGAGCCGATGCCTAAGCCGATGGCTGCACATCGGTGGCCTTTTATCGGATTTCCAGTCGAATGAACTTTCAACTTCCCCGGGAATTGACTCCCCGCTCAAAGGGAACTGCTAGTGCAGATCGAAAGGTCCAAAAGGTCCACTGATTGCTCGAACTTCAACCCTGGCTCTTAACTGCATTGCGTGACGGTGATCTTCCCAGAATCTTGCGAAATCCTGCCAGCCTTCCCCGTTCTTTCCAAAATTAGGCCAACAGTGTGCGGCCGGGTCGGGTTTGACCGGAAAGCACGCCCAACGGTTCCACTAATTAAGCAGACGGCGAAGAGTTAACTTTTTAAAGGCATCCACTAACTTTGGTTACGCACGGCAAGAACTTTCCGGCGGAACGGTGCCGGCGTGAGGGATTATTTCTTTGTGCCTTTCTTTGTGCCTTTAATCAGAAAGTCAAATGCAGCCGAACGTTGCGATAGCAAACAAAGGTTTGGCCGCGGCGCGGTGACCCATACCGTGAAAGAAAAACCCGAATTCCCGAAAAGTTTGATTTCAAGGTTTTTGGGATTTTTTTTTTATTTTGGGCGATTCCGTTGTTTTTTGTCGCTCTTCCGGAAATGGTGCTGGCTCGCGCTTGCTGGAAAATGGTTTGCTTTACCGTAAAAGCTTAGGTTGTGAGAAGGTTTGGGTGTTGCAAATGTTTCCCCTGATGTCTGTAGAAATGAAGACAACGGTGGGAAATGAAGATTGACAAGTTTTTAGGTATTGTGTGCGCAATTGTCAGCACCGTGTCAACCGGTATGGGCATAGTTGTTAAGGAGGGGAAGGGGGTGTGTGGAGGGAAGGGTGGGCATGCCAAAACACAACACTCCGCTTAGCGTCACATCCACTGTCAGCTTTAGCAGACGACAGGACGCCACCGATAATCTGAGGATGCCGTCGTATGGTGGGGCAAGGGAGGAGGCCGTCATATTTGCGGGTGCCGTGATTGTCACGCCATAACCAACCGCGAGCTGGTTGACTCGGGGCAAATTTCAACTGTACGGAACTGTACATGCAAACAAGCCGCAGGTCGCATGTTGACAATCGCTCCGGTGTCCGGCGAGGCCATTCCACGCTTTTTTTTGTTGTTGCTGGTTTGCTCGCGCTGCATGTTCCTGCCGCACCAATTTGCCTTGTTTCCGAAACAGGGGGGTGGGGAGGGGGGCTGGCGGGGTAGCACATGCGACATCACTCCCACCCTTAGCGGGCGCCCTGCCGTTCGATTATGCATCCAACGTGCCTTTGTGCAGGGGTTTTAGGGGCATGCTGCCTGTAGCCTGTGGCCCAACCGGTCGTTTGGCAGGAACTAAGCGGAATGTGGTTGCGGAACGAATCCCTTCCTACACAGCCAGAGCCTATGGAGGTGGAGTGGTGAACGTTAGGGACGCGAGGTTGAAGTAATTGCCGGCACTGTGTAAGGGTGTGGTCATGGTCGACGTACCGCAAGCAGCACGCTCCACACGGTTGTGTCAGACGCGAGGAATTATTATTTTAGAACGTTCTAGGGAACGCGCGTTCCCTTCCAAAACGGCACCGGAATGTAACCTCAACCACACAGACACACACACACACGGAGAGACTAGCCGGACTGTGTTGCCAGGCTATTAATATGGCGCCCGCCGGAAACGGGGAATGCTACTGTTTGGTACGCGATGTAGGGCAATGAGCGAGCGGCTAGAATGAATGAGATGTCCTACGGCGGCATGCCGTGTCGTGGAGACCGCCAAGCAGCCGTATGATTACAGTGCTGCAGGATGGGCATCGGCATCGGGGAGTCATCAATCAAATCCGATTGCTTCGCTGTCGGGCCATGTGGCAAAGCCATGCTGAATGGTGGTATCTTTGGTTGGAGGATGTTTAACATCTGTCGATTCCTCAACGACTGGGACGGAAAGTACAGGTCACCGTGTGGAAATGGGCAAGATTTCATCCTCTGCCAAACGTCCTTCAGGGGGGTTTCGCAACGAAATCATTTTATTCTTCGCTCGCTGTTCGCTTTCTTCGCTTGGGCAAAAGATCTTCAATCTCGTTCGGTGCGCGAATTGAATGGCCACCGCGGCCAGCACAGGTAACCGATGACAGCCTCTTCCAGGCAACGCGTGGAGCTGGTCAGGTGTGCCGCCATCGCCGCCATCACGGTTGATTGGCAATACCCTTGGGCGAACGCGTGTGCCGTTTTCGCGATGAGTCGTGCTGCTCGAGCCGGAGTCGATTTTTTTGGGCAGCCAACCATACACTCGGACACCTGTCTGCAAGTGCGCCCCCGAAAATGCACGGCTGAAAGCGTCAGCAACATTGAATGCACACTGACTTGTTGATCCAGTAATTTCCACCGCCAACGCCACTGCACTTACTTCCGTCTACGGTCGAAAGGAGCGGCTTTGGTTGGGTCAGGAGTACACATGAAGAGGGAGAGAGAGAGAGAAGGAAAGAGAGAAGGAAACGTAACGGCCTCCCTCCTTTCCGTCCGTATAGTATCAGGCGGGCGCTGCGTGTAAGAAGAGAAAGGATAAGAGCGCTAACAGCAGCTAGTTTGCTGGAAACGAGGTGTCCGAGCGACTTACTAACCGCCGCTGCCGCCGCCGCCATCTTCCCTTCGGCTCCACTCAACCAGCGCTTGAGCAGGTGTGTGACAGAGTGGTACGACGCTGCCTGTCTTGTGCCCCACCAGCTCCATTTCTTGTCCAGCCGCAACCACGGCTGCGAAAAGCGTACCGCCCGGGCGGCGTGCGAGCGAAACAGGGCGTCCCAGTCCGCACTGTCTATATATAAGCGAACGTGTCGCATTTGCGTACGATCTGTTTACAAACAAACCCTAACCACGGTGGTCGATCGTGCCTTCCTACCAGACCCAGCGTGTTGCTTACGGGGATCAGTCCAACTTTGGAGCTTTGAGGTTGAGGTCGACAGACAGCTCAGGGAAGAAGTGTGCTCCCCAGTGTGCAGGTACTAAAACCGGGCAACAAAATTCTCTACAAAACTGTGGATTACCTGTGCGCGTGTGTGTTTGCTTTTAAGCGTGCTCAAGTGTTTGCGTGATCGGTGTGCGCTGGATCTTACTGGCAAAGTCGGCAAAGATTCTGATACCACTTTTTCTTACCCTTTTTGTTCTTCCCGGGGCCGTCCGTGCGGCCGTGCGACCTTGTGCCTTCTTGCTGCAGGTCATCGACGCAGCAAGCAAGCGGTGCAGCACTAGGTGCAGTTGTCGTAACAGCCCCAACCAAGCGCAGCCTAGGCGGAGGGTCCCATCCTTCTATTAATCCACTTCCACAACCCCCACAACAGACAATCAACCAAAAATGAAGTCTCTGGTAAGTAGAGTGTGTGTGTGTGTGTTGGCGAGAACTGGAGCTGAAGTGCGTTGACAGTGTGACAAGTGTGCGGGTTGCCTTCTTGCTTTGGCGATCTTCCTGGCACAGAACTGGAATGGAACGGGTTGACTCTTCGGTGTGCTCCAGAAACGGAAATGCTTCAGAAGATCTCAAAGAGCATAACGGACGTAGAGTCATTACCTGCAGTCTGTTGCGGGGCTCAGAAGTCTTCCACACGTTCAGAACTCGTACGTCCCTAACGAATATGGGCATCGTAACTGTAGGACTGCTTTCGGGTGGAAAAAAAGCCAAGCAAACACTCCCCGTTCCAGAAATCCAGCCATCTAGCAAATGGTAGGACTGGTCACTGGTCAGGACTAGCCCGTTGACTTTGCACAGTCGCCAATCGTTCGCTAATGACATTTTGATGCACACTGGGGCGCGCTCATCAGTGGCGTGTGTAGCGACGCAGCAAAAAATAAAGACCGAACCGGAATGAATCACCACCGGCAAAGGAGGGCAATTAACTTTAGTGTTCCAGTGGTCCCTGCGTGGTTTGGGGAAGAGAACAAACAAAAAAAGCGGTGACAAGACCTTTCCCGAAAAGAGGCATTCCTTATCTGCTTCCAGCTCGGGACTAATGTTCAAGGTGAGGCATCTTTTTTGTTGAGGGGGAATGCAGGAATTGCCAAAGAAATCAGAATTCATCTTCTCAAGGTCGCTTCGAATGCAAAGCGCTGGCGGAGATTAGGTTTGTAGCTCATCGCGCTCGGTGCACTCTGTTCAACCGCCATCGACGGGTAATTAACCGGGGAAGATGGGTAACAGTCACAAATCACCAAGAAAAGAGATACGAGAATGCGACAAAGAGGGCGAATAGGAGAGAGAGAGAGAAGGACGCATGATTTATAGACAATCTGGGCCGGTGGTGAACCGCGAACCGGGCGGAGGTGCGCTCATAATTTATTTATTTATTCATTAGCTCGGTGACGGGCGTGTGCCAATGCCAATAGCTCTGATACCCTCGCCCGAGCGACACAACAAGGAAGTGCCCCGGCGTACGACCGAACATCCAGGGGGGGCGGTTGGTGGTGTCACCGTAACAGAGCCCCTTTGGAGGGCATGCGCCCTGACAAGATGTATTATACATCCTAATGGGGTTTTATTCAATAATGTTCCAGTGTTGTTGTATGTTTTTTTTTGTTATGACACAACTCATTTGCCACATCAGAGCACTCGGGGAAAACGTCGGGCAATGCCCAGTGCGAGGCGTTTCAGCGTTTGCTTGCTCATCCACCGACTACTCGTTTAATGTGCTCAATGAAGCGTTTGTGGCCCTACTTTTAACGTTGCCTCTTGCAAGCCGAAAGCCCCAACATCGTCGTCAGTGCAAACGCTTCAGTGCTCCAAATCGGAAGGTTGTGTAAGGTGAGCTCCGAATGAGGCTTGTTTTTTGACGATTTGATAGGATTTCCACACCGTCGTGCCCTTCAAGGGCATCAGCGTCACCAGGAGGAGAGGTATCTTCAACAAAAATGAAACCCTTGTTACGGCCCCTGTATTGTGGCGGGCCGGATGGAAAAGCAAGAACTGCCAGGCAAATGCTTCAAGATATTTGTGAACTCCACGGGTAGGTGTCTATCCATTTCCGTGACAAAACAACCCCCCTCTGGCGCTAGCGCAAGAAAAGCGTTACAGTGCAGGTAATCTTCATTGATCCACTGACGCACGGCGGAGCTAGAACCTTCCGCACACTGTTCGAGTGGGAGTCAGCCCCGACCTTACCTGTCCAGCAAAGCAGTGGAAGGGACTTAGTTACCACCTAGCCGCCTTGCACTAAAATCATTAGGATCATAAATTGACAACATTTTAGCACGTTTAAGCTATTAGGACGCTTCACCACCACGGTCCTGCCTGTCAGATGTCGGGGACTTCTTGGAAGGATACCCGGTGAGGCTTTTCCATCGAAAAAAAAAAAGGAAAGTCCAAGATGGCGCACTCACGTAAGTGCTGTAAAGTAGCTTCTTCTGTTTGGTTTCTTTTTATTTTTTCCAAATCTTTTCCTTCCTCTGTTACACCCGTCACTTCAAAGGTGAAATCTTCACCATTAATTCTTGGCGGTGAGGTTTACCGGTGCGAGCAAGCAATAACAGCTGTTTGCAGCGTACATTTCGTAATGTGAGGTCTTTCTCCCTATCTCTCTCTCTCTCTTCTTGTCTACCTTTTCATGCTAATCTGCTAGAATTAACATTTTTCAATTAAATTACAATCCAGAACGGTTGGTTGGATGGTTCGTTCCAAGCAGTGGAGGACGCTCACGCTGCTCCGGGCGAAGGTGTATCCGTTTCAGTTGCTGCTAACTATCGGGCAGGTCGTTCCCTGGGCATCTCAAAATTTGAGACACTTGGATGGAACAGCTACACCGCAAATAAAAAAACAGGCAAAAACCAACCTACATCCTACCTGGAGCGGGACGAGCATCAACGACCGAAAGGTTATTTTCGGTAAAGCAATTTCGCCGGCAAAATGCCCGAATGTGACGCACAGCGTGTTCTGGTAGGGGCGTCCGTTTGGCGTATATATTTTTTTGTCCCACTACATCTCTCTCTCTCTCCCATTCTGCAACAAGATTCCACCGTACCGGCATTCCACGAACACGAGGGCATGATTATCTACGCTACTGTGGGCACAGTGTGCGAGTGCTTCTATTTTTCTCTTTTGGTTTCTGGGTGGGATGATGGAGGTGGCTTGCTGTTGCAGCAGTAAAAATAATGCCACCGGCACAGGTCGCTTCCAATATGAGATTCGGCCCGGGTTCGTCCTTTTTCGGAAAGCAGTTTTTTCGATCAGAAGCGGTGGACGGGGTGCCGAATTCACTTTTGCTGCTCGTATGTAAATAAGCGGCTGCAGCGATGCCCTCCAGGCCTGACATCGAGGATTTCTTTTTTTTTTTTTTGGGAAAGATGTGTCAACATGTTGACTCGGATATATTCTAGATTGAGCGTGCGGGCTCGCAATATCCAATACACCCTCTCGTAGGCCAGAGTGGGGAAAGGATATTGTTATGCCTGCTTTCATTGTGTTTTTTTTTGCTGCACGAAGCTTTGAAGTATTTGAGGTTATGCTTTCAGGAATGTGAAATTTTGGAATTTCATAGTTTCATCTCCCTGCCTGCAGGGATGCGGAGTTATTCGACAAAAAAGATTGTTGGGTTGTGGCCCGTAAGGTTCATCACGCTTTCTGCACTTTTCTATCCACTCGCTAGCTACTACTCTCCGCAATAGTGACGATTATTGCGGCCCAGAGAGACTACACCACGCCGGTACCGATCCTGAAGCAGATCAACCGCCACAACGAGGACGGCAGCTACAGCTACGGGTACGAGGCGGCAGACGGTACGTTCAAGATCGAGACCAAGTACCCGAACGGGGAGGTGCAGGGCAAGTACGGCTATGTGGACGACGGTGGCAAGCTGCGCGAGATCGAGTACGGTGCGAGCAATCGTGGCTTCGAGCCGGCGGGTAAGTTCTCGTTGCTGTTCCGAAAAATGCCCTCAACCACCTCTAACAATCGACTGCCGCGTGCTCAGGTACGGACATTAACGTCCCACCGCCGACGCTGAGCAACAGCAACTATCCACCGCTCGGCCCGAACGAGGAAGACGACGGCCAGTACCGGGAGGATCCGAGCATCTACTACAAGGACGCACGCTACAACTCGAAACCGGCGGCGGCGGCCCCGTACAACCCACGGCCCGCGCCGGTCTCGTACAGTCCTGCCCCGCAGCAGTACTACCGCAATACGGCGGCACCGGCCGAACCTGCCTACCAGCCGCAGCCCCAGCCGCACCGATTCCAGCCCCAGCCCCAGCAGCAGTACTATCAGCCGGCGGCGCCCGTGCCCCAGCAGCGGGCCGACTACTGGCACCCGAACGCGAAGGTCGACATCAACACGGGCTCGTACTCGCTCAGCTACACCGGCAGATAAGGCCTGCAACCGCACCAGCCAAACCTTCCCAACGCCTCCAAAACTCCGGCCAACGCCAACGCTCCAAACCACATATCCTCTAAGTCTAAGTCAGGGCGGGCTGCAGGTCCCGCCCAGCTAGCAGCGCACACGGGGCCGCTGCCGTCAGGTGTCCGGCCGATGGCTCCAGCGTTCGGCACCGTCGCGGCGTGTGTGTTTTAATTCCTGTTCGTTCAAGCCAATGATTTCCGATGCATGACGGGGATGCGCAATAAAAAGCGATAAGGAGAACCTTTAACTTCCAAACCGGGGTGTGTGCTTTTACTGGGACGGGACGGGTAGACAGAGTCGATAAATCGTCGTACATCGTTGGTTGGGACTGGAGATGACTAAAGACACTGAGGCAGAGTCAGTGACTTCCAATCAAAAGTATGGTTTCAAATCAACACGACGAGGTTATATGACACCTCTCAATCGCTCCACACTATTTGGATTGGTCTTAGAACGTAAAGTTGTCTAAAAAAGTGAGAGATTGAGTATAAACTGAAAGACTGCGTCAGAATACTGCTCAAATCGTGAGAGATTATAATCCAAGCGGAGTTGGTATAGTCTGTATGATCTACTACACTTGTAGAACTTCGTAAATCGTTCGATTCATTGATATGTTTAACATGAACTCCCAAGGATATGTCAATATTCAAGAACCTTTGAAGCTGCACAATTCTTTTTGATGCATAATTCCTTCGTAATTCATAGATTTGATTTAATTTTTATTGTTTTTCTAAAAATCATGAGATTTGTGAGACATTCACTTGAATACGCTTGAATAGTAAACTTGAGGTATGTGAAGCGCAATACCTCTAAGGGACCAAAAAGACAACAACTTACTACCAACAAACAGCTTAGAACGCATTAAGGTGTCTTACAGCTCGATGTCTTGGGGACAGGGATATATTCTTAGCTTCAATTAGTCTTGTTCTGCGAGTAGAGAACAATATATTTTACCTCAGAAAAGATCAGATCTATAACAGACTTTCCTGCTATGAATACTCAAAGTCACAGAAAAAGCCTAGGCTCTTAAGTGCTCTAGTAAGTCTTTCCTCTTTTTTTGTTTTATAGAGACTTTGGCAGTCAGTCTAACATTCGACTCTTCTACCTCAATGCTACTAGAGTAGTAAGAAGAAGATCCTGAACCGACTTGCGACTGTAGCGATGCATGGCTTTACCCAATGTAATGCTACTGTAGCCACGATCGGTGGCGCTACTTGCTTCTTCCTAATACCATTGCCTAAATTTAGGCGCATTTATGTTGTTTTCAATATGAATGAACCTTTTTAAAAGTTTCACAAACCACAACACTAGCGTCGGTGCGTTCTACCGGCGGGACGTTGTCGTAAAATATGGGCTCGAGAAAAAGAGGAAATCGAGATGTCCTCAGCTAGCTTGTAATCTATCAAAGTTGTCTCCTGTCCAGGGTTATCCGATCGATGAGCCAGGCGGAACAGCAACGAATCAATAACACCGGAAGATCCATCGGGTTTGTACAAACAGTAATCACCCACCCAGACAAACCCTCCGCTTCCACCGGCATCCCTCGGACAGCGTCCGTGACAGTTTGTGCCGGTTAATTTTGAGCAACTTTGGGCACACACCGGCACCACCGATGGCCGGCGGGAATGTCGCGAGCTATTTGCTATAATTAATTCATTGCAACATGCTCCCACGGGACGGGGGCAGGCGGGGAATGGACCACCGACACCATTACGCCCGCGTGACACTTACCGGCAAGTTCGCGAGCACTTTGCGTCGGTAATTAATTTATCAACCGCACCGCCCAACCCCCTCTGCTCTGCTGCTTTCCGGCACTTGTTCCGTGAGACTCTCCGCACAGTTCGTCAATTAACGTGATTGGACGCTGCTTGCCGATGCTCGAAAATGTAATGTGTGACACTGTGTCAACAGGGCTCTGCTCTTCCCCGTTTGTTCGGTGCTTCATTTGAGCTTCATTTGTTTACTCCAAAGGACAGAAAGAGCCGGTGCACCTTTAAGGTAGCACTGATTGGCTCGAAAATGGGAAGTTTTAAAGTGGTCACACGCTCACAAACACACACAGACGCTGTACTGTTTTCAATGAAGTCGTAACGTCCGTTAGCAGTTCGTTCGCTGTGCTCGGTTGTCCAGATTAGTCGCATACATTCGAGAGCGGTAATATTACCCTGAATGTAGGCTGCTATGATGCACACTTCACCGACGACAGGGTGCCCAACCAGCAAACTGAGCTCTTTAAGCTCCTTAGCTTCATGCAACTGTTGTTTGGTGCCTAAATTGCACACATTATTGAGCTGCTTACAGCGCAACACTTGAAAAGCTAACTTTAAATAGTGAAAAGCGTAGTAAATGATGTATAAAATCTGCAAAAAGCAAACATGAACCCTCGTAACATTTATTACCGCCTAAAGGTATGCAATGTGGGTACGTTGCTACGTGGTAATAAATTGTTAGTCAAAAAAAAACATTCAAACTTCAAGCGAAATATATTTTTATTTACAGCATGTACATAATTATTGTTTTAAGTTTATTTAACATGTTACTTGGGGTAAAATTAAAAGTATAAATTTAATGTCTTAGGTTCGAAGCTCGAAAGGCAAAACATATTCTATGTGATTCTATGTTTGTTTCACACATATACGAAATGGACGCAATGATCAGCCATCGTTAAGTAAAATAAAAAAAATCGACTTAAGTGATCGGTGATTTAATAAAATAATAATTTTAAAACGCTTTCATTTAAACTATTATTTTGATTTGTTTAAAACTCGACGAGAAATATTTCATTTTGCGGGAATAAATGTAAATTCACTATATTGCACTTTGCGTGTATGATTTCAACGCAGACAGGTAAAGAACGGGCCGAGATTTAGAATGCTCACTCAAAGAAGCCGGGCAAGGGTTTAATATATTCATGTCTAAAACTCTTGCTTGATTTGTACATTTAAAACAAATCAAGTTTTAATTATTAAAACTAACATAAGTCTCCAAAGCAAGTATTAAAGTTCCTTTATCAAAGGCTTACCAACGCCTCCTAAATAGTTGCTCGCGGCCTGCTGAACCATCCAAGAAGCCCGTCGCACAAAAGGCAACCCTTCGCCGTTAACCACACGGCCCGACAGTATCGTTCTGCGCCCGGCATTATGCAATTACGGTGCACCGCCGTTGCGCTGACGGGCAAACGGGGCTCACTTGGGGCCCGGAACGCGTACAGTAGTGTTGATTTGGCTGCACTTTTTTATATATTTGCTTCACCCTCTTCTTCTTCTTCTCCTTCCTCTCGCTGCATGCGTTTCCCACGTGTCGGCGGAATGAGGCTCGCATATCAACAAGTCAAATTGTGTTTTATCGGCTATGCGCCGAGGCAAATCCGTGAAACGTGCCAATAGAGCGCAGAACCACTCGCTCGCCGGCTCTCGAGCACGTCGCCCGTCCTTGCTGGCGTTTAAGGGTGAAAGGGGGGGGGGGGGGTGGGGAGGGTTATATTGTTATTGTCTTTGGATTTGACTGTCTGAAACCGTGTTTGAGCGAGCGAGAAATTTAATCCCCTTGCATCTTCTGTGCCTTTGTGCTGGACGCGATTAGGTACGGTTCTATCCGTATCTGTCGTTTTTCATTTTTTTTTTGCGGGGTGACTGGGGTAGAGCTACTTGACAAAAGCCTGGAAATCACTCACTTTAGCGAGGATCGCTCCAATCCACTTAGCAACTGTTGGAACAGAAAATTGGAAGCACGGAGGAAAAATGGAAACAAATGTCCTTAAAACAAACCCCAAAAAAAAAAAAAAAAAAACAGAAAAGAAGAAGGCAATCGAGTTGAGGTCTCGAGTCGTTTGGCAGTTTTGCGAGTGCGCTTGGGCTGCGTTCTTTCGGTGGGTGCGGGCCCGGCCTTTATTTTCGATTCTCGGTGGCCTTGAAGTAAAGTGAGGTGACATTTTACGCCCGACTAGGACGGGATGGGAACGAACTAAAGAGTGCGCCTTCGTCATGTGTCGGTTATGGTGCTGGTGACATTTGTCCAGCCGAACGCTCCAAGCTTGGGGGTGGGGACGTAAAGGGAAAGAAGAAAAATATAAAGTCAGGCAAGACATGTTGCCGTCCGTTCGGCATATGGTGCAGGCAGGTATCATTTTCCAGCGTGCTGGAGGTGATGAAGGAGATCGCCTTGCTTGCCTCCGGTCCTCAGGCTTACGGATGCGCTGCAAAGCTGAGGGAGTGTAAATATAGTCCCACCGTACCGGGGGCCATAAGCACGGTAAGTACATCTTTGGCCCCGGTACATCGTGCATCCGCCCTGTTTAATGTTGCGTGTACCATTTTTTCCCTTGCTACTACTCTCTCTTTCACTGTTTTGCCCACAGTAGATATGATGTTATGAAGCTTCTGCCGGGCGGCTACACCGCCCTCCCGCACAATCTGGTGAACGCCGCGAACGGTAAACAATCGAAAAGGCCGCTACCCCTACGCTTTGCGTCTTGAGTCTCGTTTGCGCTGCTTCGCACGACTGATTCCGGCGCTACTGGTACGATATGGGAGAGCAGCGGGGCGATATGGGTACCTTTCGCAACTCGTAAACATTGAAACAGGTTTAAAAAAATCGAAAATATATTTGACTGAGGTGCTTTAGCTGCATTAAGCCCGATTTGTAACTAGAGGTTTATTAAGATAATCGATACAGCAAATTCTGGGTAGCAGATGCTTCTATAGGAATTGATTTGTAGGAACATAAAAGAGGACTCAAAAATAGATGTTGAGGAAACCTTGAAAAGTTTTGCAAAATATGTTGCAACAATTTTGAATGGCTTACATTTTTACTCATCCATCGTTTGGAAAAAAAATAAAATAGGAACAAATCTCTTTTTATAAAATATCCAGCACGAATATTATTACCATGTAATGTTGGCTATATTATTATGTTATGTAATGTTGGTTGGTATTTTAATTTTCTTTTATTTTGAGTCTTCAATTTTGAGTTGTTTGTAAAATTTTGACCATGAAAGTATAGTTTCAATCTTTAAAAATTAATTGAAAATAATAAAAGCCTGTTTAAATGTCAAAATGAAAATCTGCATAAGCGAGACACTTATTTAACTAAACCATTTTCGATTGCTAGAGTTTTCTGTTAGTCAGTGTTTTACGTGACCGAAATTACACTATCAATTGAAAATTTTGAATAGGTATAAAATGAACTTATTTATGTAATAGTTTTTGAATTCTTGTTTGAAGATACATATTTAAATTGAAACTTGGTGGAAATATAGAGACGACGAGTAGGCTGACATAGAATTGTTGTTTACACCATGCACACCTTCGGAAACGTCAAAGTGCGCTAGAAACGAGAAGGACAGATAAGAGGAGGACAGCAAACGGATGCTAGTCTGACGGCCAAAGTCTATATAAAAATTAAATAAAAAAAAAAGTTCCTGCATCAGAATCAATTTCCAGTGCTCTTGTAACGTTTTTATTTTATAAAGGTGCCTTTGATGTTTGCAATTCCTTGTATTCATTCCGATTGAATTTAGTTGCTAGTGACAACCATGTCCATTTCGCCCCACATCCCATTATGTTTTCATTTGCTTATTATGTTTTAAAGGATTATTTCTTGCAAGCTTAAAGCAGGTATATAAAGACAAAAAACTAAAAATTATAAATTCTCACCATGTCCACGCTGCCCCAGGCTCCCCGTTTTTCAGCGCGAAACTGAGCGAAATGGGAGTGCGTCGAGAAAGGTGTGAGGAAAGAAGAAACGAGAAATAAAAGGATGCGATCTATTTATTTTTGCACCGCCCATACACACACACACACACACACACCAACCAGCGAAGCAGGATGGGGTGTAGGATGGAAATTTTTCACAGAATTACGTGAACACCAAGCATCGCTTCTCACCCAAAACACATCCCTCCCCGTTTCCTCTCTCATACAGCCACACAAATGCTTCGCTGGAAATTGGGGTGCCCGAACAATAAACCGACGCTACGAGCAAAAGCGAACCTTGTTTACCGAGCGCTCCCATTGTAAAGCGTAACAAATGTAATTTCGATAAGCCGGAATTTATAGCAAAGGATCGCCTTGCCGCCCCACTCCCCCTTTCCATGTGTGTGTGAGTGTGTGTGTGTGGCATTGGGACAATCACTGAAACCAGGGGGTTGCGAAATGCGAACGCGGCCTTTTATTTTTGCATAGAGGTTGTGTTGAGCGGAGTCCCAAACAAAAATACAGAATCCCATCGTGCCGGGTGCGAAAATACGAACGGCACAGAAAACAATGGTTGCAAACATAACAACAAGGGTTGGAGGAAGGGAAAGGGGAGTGGAAGGGGAGAGGGTGAGAGAAGGGAAAAGAAAGCTCACTGTCTCCTGTGTCGCTACACTGTTGCTCCACGTTTTTGCGCAGGAAAAGATTAAAGCTCACGGCAGCAGGGAAGGACGTACGGCCCGCAAAAACCTTTCGGAACGTGTTGCGCTGAAATACAAGACTTTAAAAGAAAACCCCGTTGGAAAAAAGCGCAAACACTCACACGTACATATTTGCATACCATCCTATTAATTCATCTCACATCTCACGTGTCTCCGTGCGAATGCGGATCCCCGGGCCCGGGAGGAGGGGAAGGGGGGGGGGGATGTTAGTTGAAAAGTGAAAAGAATTTTCCATTTCGAAATAAGGAAGACGAAAACGGGCTGGCAGCCGAAGGAAAAACAAAGCAACCCCGGCAAGCTATTGCATAACTTTCATGCTGGCGGGAAGGTGCCGAATGAGGTAGAGCGGTGTGAAGCGGGCGAGAGGCAGAGCAGAAAAGAAACGGTCGAAAGAAAGCGAAAGGGAAGGGCGAGTGAGATGAGTTTTGGTTTTTAATGCATTGTACAGCGAAAACGATACAGGCTTCCCTGCCCTCGTCCTCCACCCCTCACTCCTACCTTCTTTTATCGGGGGGAGCGGACTATTCCATTCCCAAGGTCGGGCCGCGAGTCCAATCACCGCAGTTCAAGGTAAAAAGGTGTGGCATAAAAGCCCGAAAAACCCCGATGCCCGAAAACAGGTGAAAGCGAAACAAGCTACCAAACACCAGCGCCGTCCGGCACGGACAGCTGGGTCAATGAAGGGGATGCAGGTGAGGCAGGGGTGCTGCGGGGGTCTTTGTGTGGAAGGTGAAATAATAAGCTTGGGCAGTCCGCCCGCGGAAATGAGTCAAGGCGAGTGAGGCTGGACTAGCGTGGGCTACCTTTCTCCAACAAGGCGCGAAACACCGGTAAGCGAAACGGGTTGTTGCCGTTTAGGGCAGGTCTGGTTACGAGCTAATCAGGCGCAAGCGATTCCTTATTAAAAATAAGACTCGGTTGGGGGAAACGGACGGCAACGGGGCGTACACTGTTCGTTGGTAATGTTTAGAGCAGTTTTAAGCTCTAGTGAACTAAAATTAAAAAAACGGCCAAGCGTTGTAGGGTAGGACGGGTAGATTTTTATTAATTATACAAGCAAATAGGCAGCAAAATAAAATGTTAAGATCCCAATAGCTGGAAATGAACACTATGCAAATGGTTTTAAATATCTTAGCGAGGTGAAGATACAATTCTGTACAGGAATAAATGTTTTCTTTGTGATAGTGTCACACTCACTGATTACCATTTTGTCACCTTTTAACCTCGTGTAGCGCTGGTGAGCCGCTGGTTGAACGGAACAAGTGGCGGCTGTTGTACTAACCGAAAGCAGTTCAATTCCCTTACTTGGCTTGTCCTGCCACACGTAGAAAAAGAAAAGTAGTGACCAGTTTATGCATTCGTTGGATGAATTAAGTTAAAAAAATGTAGCCTTTCCCTTTAAGTACATCTACTTACTGTTTGTGAACATAATTTAAAAGATTATGCAAGCCTTACATAAAAAAATATTAGTTTAATTTTTTTATTGTAATGATGTGGTTTTTAAATTTTTTTTATTTCAGAATTAACGGCCAGGCCGTACTGCTGGGGGTTTTTATATTATTAATCTAAATCAAACATAAACTTTCAAAAAGGCACGGCTCCGTCTAGTATGTTTTAAATAATTTAATAAAAAATCATGCATTTTTTTTTTAAACCAAAATGTTCTCTCAATTTCGGCACATTTCCGTTAAGGGCCGTATAAAACTGCTTGTTTCAAATTCATGAGTGTATTTCAATTGCTGACCAACATTTCGCTCAGCTTGAACTGTTTAACTTAAAGCGGTTACTAAATTAATTATTCAAAATAGATAGAAAATATCAACATTGTAAAATTATGATTGGTCTAATTGATGTGTTGGCAAGCTGAAATACATGTATAAATAATTAAAAATCTTAAAATAAAAATATATAAAACATATCTAAGATGTCGGCTTTTTTTATTGTGCTTTTAAATATTTTTTAGTACTATAGAGTTTTTAATCATGCTCAAGGTAAAAAAAAAACACCCCAAAGAACCATACCAAACTCAAGATGGCTCTTAAAATGACTCTCTCGCGACTCTTAAAAGGTGATTTCTTCTGGTGGTATGATGTATGTGTCGCAGTGTGTGATAAAAGCCGCTCAGCAGCAGAGAATCTGAACTATGTAGAGCATCAGCAGCCCACGCGAGCACATACATTATCACCACTAAGCGCTGGGCCCTGGAAACTGGGCGTGAAGGCGTGCCTGGCAGGCACGAACAAAAAAAAAAATAATAAGAGAAACCCCTCCCCAGCGAGACCTTCAAACGCGAAATCGAAAGTACACCGACCAGTTCCGCATGCTCGGCTTTCGGCGCAAGTGAATGGCGCGCGCCCAGCAGCCTTCCACGCTTTACGGACGGCTTGTGGGAAATGTTAGCGGGTTTTGCATCGGTTTTCGGTTTCAAATTTAGCCGGCCCCAGGTGGCATGATTGAAGGGAGCCCGGGTTACGATGAGGTAAAGCGCATTATTGTTTGTGTAACGATCGGTTCAAAAAATGAAGACATATTGAATTTAAAGTAACGTTTTTACTGTGGAAGTAGCTGCAGCTAATCGGTCCCATCCAGCAGCTGGACAGTTTTATCGAGAGCTCCGATTTGGGCATTCGCTAGGGCCTATTATTACATCACCCGACCAGCTGGCCTCCGTTAGCTCCTGAAGCACGCCGTTCGGCGTCTCCCGCAACGCGTACGGCCAGCCAACTTCTTGGATCGGGCCCGCTCGAATAGAACCAAACCAACAAGGGACGGCAGTGACGGATTCAAAACGTGTGTGTGTGTGTCTGAGTGTTGCAATTGGATCACACAAAACCGGTCCAGAAGAGTCGAGAGCTCCGATCGGCCGATGGGAAAACTGGTGGCGCGCACGCTTGAGCACGCCGCGAACGGCGAGCAGCAATTCTAGGCAGGCACATTGTGCTTTCTTCGCTTTCCCACGCCAGCCCGAGCCAGATCGTGCCAGGGGCCGATCGTCACGCAACGCGTTTCGGCGGCTTGTGGGTGAGTTTGGGTCTTTGGACACATTAAATGTTTTACCGGTTCGGGTTGGTGGAGCTGTGAAGCTTTATAGCGGGGCAGAGGCATTGCTTGTGGATAATTGTTTTATTTTTTTATGAACTGTTCACACCAACCACGACTTCCTCTGGGATATGACATAATTTCCTCGCATAAGCTGCAACAAAATATTGAGGGAAGGGTGCGTGTGTTGTCCAAACCCTCGCTAACAGAGCTAATTAGGCGAACTACCATCACGACACTCGACGGCTTAATCGCGAGGAAGGTGTTGGTGTCGACCCCTCGGCAGCTCACCAAAACTAATTAGCTCGATAACGAACCTCCCGGGCGGGAAGTTTTCAATGTGCAACCAGAAGCACGCCATCAAGCAATCGTGGCGTATACAACTGCGGGGGAGTGGTTTTATTTTTTACTTTTGGGAACCACTTCATCGTAGCGGCTAGGCAAGTGCAAAGAAAGAACAAGGCACAATAAACAGAAGCTGGTGTAAATGGGCACTTTTCCGTCCATTCAGGCACCTTCAAGCACTTTTCTATGTGAAGGACTAGACATTATTCCAATACCACATCTGTTACTTAGAGATTAGAGACTCCACGATGATGATGATTATTAAATCTTAAATATTAAACCAACATTCAAAACCATATGCATCCTTGAGCGTAGAATGTTTAGTCTGGAACCAAACGTTTCAGAGTCTTGCATCTTGAGCCAAATCTGAACAGTTATTCGAGGGATCTTTAGTGTGGTATCGGGAATCTTAAGCCTAGATTGCCAATTTTTAATGTTGGTCCACAAATGGAGCATTCAAAATCATCCTATTTTTTGGGTTATAGTCATCTCTCAAAATCTGGAAGATTCCAGAAGAAGTAGAACTTATGACTGTACTGTTGCAAATCGTACCGTAAATCCGGAGCATCTTGAATATAGAACCAAGAATATTCTTTGCTATTGGTTTAGTCTTCGTAGTCTAAGTCTTGAATCATGTCCCATACTTTCAACCTTCATTCTCGTTTTATGTAGATTTCATAGGTGGAAGTCTAATGTATCCTGATCCCTCCAGTTTAATTTCAGAAATTTAACATCTTGAGCGAAAATTATAAATCTTGAGATGTGAACTTCATGCAAAGAATCCTGAGTTTCCAGCATAGGATTTCTTACCATGAATCTTGAACCAATAATGTGAAATCTTGTACATAAAATATTGGAAGAAGTATCTTGTATCATATATCTGCCACTTTGAACCTTCAATTAAACAGAAACGTTTTTTTAAATCCACAGTTTGGTAAGACCTGTTTTTGTAAAGAATGAATTTTAAATAGAAATTTGTTGCTGACTACTGAAGCTCCTTGGGCATCATAACGTTTCGGCTTAAAATTCTAGAGCAATTCTAGATCATGGACAATGAATATTAACATAGAATTTGGAATCCTCACCCTGAAAGTATCTGGAACATTCAAGATTCAAACTCGTGTCTTAAACTTAGTATCTTGAGCATCTTACTGCGAATCCTTAGACATAGAACTGTACATGTAAAGTGTATAATTAGAAACTTATGATATTTTTGACTCTTTGATAGTTAACCTTGAAACTTGTAGCTTGAATCTTAAATACCCAAGCTACGCTTTGGATTTTTGAGTCCAGAATATAAGTTAAAATTTATACTGAACAATCAATTATGATACTATGATCTCAAACCTTCATAAAGTATACCGACAGATAAATCTCATTTATTGAACATTGGACTTAGCTATAATAATTGGACCAATCTCAACTTGAATATTGTAATATTGAACAATTATCTTTTAATCTGGAGTGTTATCTTCCTAAACTTCAATGTCAAATTTCCCCATACAGAAAATCTTAAATTTTAAACTTTTATCCTAAACGAATCACAAATTTGCTATGTAGAATCTTAAGAGTTCCGAAATCCTGTACCATCTGGAGCCTGAAGCTTAGAAGCTTGAATGTACGATATCTTTAAAATTTATTCCCAAACACGTTTGCCCATCAATTCCTTCGCTTCACACAGAAACAAATGCTCCACTTTGTGGTACACAAAACGAGGGCTCGCTAGTGTTTGCCATCCCGCATTTTTGCGTAGCAAACCGACGACGGCGACAACGACCGCGAAGGTGACACGAGCCGCATTTGAACTGGTTTGATTCGCATGTGCAACCTTTCCGTTACGACACGTCTCGCTCGGGGTCTGTGAACTTTTCCTTGAGCGGCAGCGGTGTGCCCGGTGGCACGCGTGAAACTGTCACACCGGACGGGCGTATGAAATTCTATCCGGGGTACGGAACCGTGGACGGAACGCGGCCTTTCGGTTCCTACAAGCGACACGCTCGAAGACACTCGAAGCGCCCGTCTGGGCCGCTGGTAATTGAAACTGGTGTCGGTTGAACCGATTTCGTCATCGAGCGGGTAGGGGCTCATCAACACCCGAAACCGCAAATCCCTCCCCTAGCGCACAGGTACATTCCGATTGCCGAGTGTGCTCCGATAGTGTGCGGTTTGCCTTATGCATGCCCGGTTTACAATTTCCTGCACCACTGGGGAACGGGAGTAATCGCATCCCCCAGCGCAGTCCCCGTGGTACAGCAAAAAGGGCCAACGCTAATCGAGTAATTCCGGGGCCCAGTGGGGAATTGTTGAAGGGGGTTTGGAGAAAGCTGGTCACCAGGATCGGATTCACATATGCAAATTATTAAATTAGTCAAACCGATCTGGCGAACAAGTGATGATGCGTGTAGTGTGCGATTCGCGATTATGATGGTTCGGAAAATTATGGCAGCACGGCGGCGGCACCGGCACGGATGCAGATGCTTTGAATAAATAAATTAAATTAGTGCGAACTGGTGATGCGCTAGGGGGGAGCGTCCGGGAGGCTGGGACGCTATCGGAGCTTTGCTGAATGAGATAAATCAGCTTACCGGTTTGACTTAATTAGCGAGCGCTATCGAACGCGCCAATGTCATTCCAACGCCATCCAGCAAGGTCAGGTCCCGGTGCAATCTATAATTGTTTCTTCAATAGTTGATGCCTTTCCCACGGTGTTTATCTCGGGAATTAGTGAACGATCAAAGGGGGTGGGAGTAGTTATTTAATATCCTCCACTCTTCCACCAGACTTCTCTAGACTTCTGCAGGAAAATAGGACGAAGAACTCCAAGCAGCATAAGCCAACGGGTGGAGGAGTAATTTAATTACGCTCAAGGTGGGAATTTCCATAAGATCCTACCGAATTCTGGAGCTCCAAAAAAAAAATGAAGGTAAAGAATCAGCATAAACGAGCTTTATCAGCGGGACAATAGCTTCGTTTAGGTTCGTGTGCAGGCATGTGAAGAAACCAACCGGTAAGGGGCGCCACCGAAAGCGACCGGCAGAGGTGGTGGAGGTTCGGGAGGAAAGTGCCATTGACAGCACAATTGAGTCACGAGCTGAATTGGGCTGATGATCTGCGGAGGCGAATTGCATCACTCCAATTTCTGGCGCTTACAACCCACCACAAACCCCTCCTAACACCCCTCCTCGAGCGCGCACGCTCGTTGTATGCCGGCACGAAGATGCGGCGGGTGCCATTTTCTTCACATTCCATTTCACGTTCTATATTTGCCACCGTTTTGCTTCACCCGGAGTTTAAAAATAGACACCCACGTCTTGGGAAGCCGTTTTCTTAACGCTACCCCAAGGCAGGGAAGGTGGTGAGAGTGAAAGAGTGAATTCTTTGCTGTCAATTATGACGAGTCCTTTT
>KB670814.1:172939-207437 GCA_000349105.1 Anopheles epiroticus
CTTGGGAAGCCGTTTTCTTAACGCTACCCCAAGGGGGGGGGAGGGTTGAGAGGAAAAGAGTGAATTCTTTGCTGTCAATTATGACGAGTCCTTTTACACCCACCCATGTCTCTCCTTTCCTCTTTCTCTCGCTCCTTTCCCTCTCTCTCGTGCCGTCGGTGGAACGTGGCGGTGGAATTTCGGAGCTCATTATGATGCTCAACCGCCCTAACTGTGCCCGTCAGCACCAGACAATCAGGCTCGTCGTCCAACTGCACATCCCGGCCAGCACGGATGGATGGGCCGCGCTATTAACGAGCAGCTTTTTCCTTTTGTTTCCACGTGCGGAGGCCGTGTCGTGGGCCGGCCGTTTGCTCTTCGGCGCATGGGCGACGGTGGCAGCCACGGCACTGCCTCAAGGATGTCTTTTTCTATGCCTTCAGGTTTTCCTCATTGCTCATCACATTACACACTCATCATCGTCGTCGTCGTCGTGTTCTTGGTGCGCCCTTTTCTTTCTGCCCCTTTCGTTCGTGCGACGCTCTCTCTCTCTCTCCCTCTCTCTCCCTTTTGTCGGCCATTCTCTTCATTATCAGCAGCATCGTTATCATACCTCGCAGATACGCAGATTCCTTTCTTTTGAAGTGAAAAATCTTCCACTCCACGCCACTCTTCGGGACGGTGATGCCGTTTGGTACCAGCATCTTCTTCAGATGAGTTTAACCGGAGAAGTCTAGGGGATCATCCATAAGCTACGTACCGGAAGGATGTACGTTTAGGTGTTTCGAGTCTTAAAAATCAGAACGAGAATACTTCAAGTCCCACAATATACTCCTATTCTAGTTCAAAAAAACTGTGTTAAATAAAAAGCAGCGGTGATTAGAAAAAAGTTGTTAAAAATACAAGAATTTAAAATTTTGTATTTCAGTACTTCCTTTTTTAACGAGCACGGATACTTAGGAGAAGCATGAGAAGCTGTTCGGAGAAGGTTAGATCAAACTGGATTCTAGGCTGTAGCCCAGGTTCTATACTAATTTATTTCAAAGAGCTTGTGATCGCGAAAAAGAAGGAGCGAGCTCCAATTCAGCCAGACAGATAGCCAGACAGCCTGCAGCCGCAAGCAATGATCGGGTGTTCCAGGAAGGGTTCGAGTATGCAAGTGAAGCGGATGGAGCGTCTGCACTAACAGGGTAATAACATTTCAGAGAAATTCAGGCAGCTTGTGACAACAGTAATGTTTAGTGCGATTCCAACGATTGGCTTGCGTTAAATACATTAGTTCGTCGCAGTCGGCATGAGCTTGAGGTGAAAAAAGTAAGTGAAAAAAAGTAGATTTGTTCACATACTTCAAATGTCGTTGTTGGCAAGCAGTTTTACTTACTTGTGCTGTTTGTAGTTGTTTTATATTCAATATTCAAAAAAATCTCAATTTCAGCGTTACATTTTTCATGGACGGCCCATCAACCTAGAACATCGAAAGCAGCCGCTTGAAGTAAGATCTACCCCTTCCCCAAAGTAAAGAGCAGGCCGCTGAGAACGGTCCCGTTACGGGTAAATGTTTCCACCTCGTTTGCTTTCCTTGGTTCCGGTACCGTTTGTCGTCGTCTTCCTCGGCGGTGATATCGGACCACATTCGAGCAGATGACTACAATGACAAACGCGGGTGACGCACCATACCACCCGAAGGGCGTTTATAGGGATATAAGTTAGGACAGGCGTGTGCGTGTGTGTGTATGTGTACTGATAATAAGCGTAATGTTTAAATATGTAGCAAACTGGGAAGCATGCCGTACGTTAGCCAAGATCTTAAAGTACGCTCTAAACAGGTTTTAAGATTTCCAGGTGTGCTCTCCCAAGGTCTTCCTCGCTTTCCCGGCAGCACACAACAGTCGCTTTGAGGTTAAAGTCTTGAAAGGTAGCTTGTCATCGGCAGAACCTTTCCCCCAGGAGCTACTAGCGAACTGCTGCGCTACTGCTGCATCATCACACACGACAAGACACCTTTAAGCAGATTGTTCTCTACCACCCTCGGGCAGGCCAAGCGATCCATCCTTGCTCCACCGAAAACGGGCATCAAAGGGTCCTGGCGCGCAACAATGTCTGCTGCGAAGGCGATAAGGAGCTAAGGTATCCATATTCACGCGTGACTCGCGTAACCTGTCCGCGGCGGATGCCTGATTCCCGTGCATTAATGAAGCGGTGCGCTCTATAATTAATCCGCTCCCCGGCTGGCACAGACACAGCCGCATTCTTTGGCATAATTGTTCACGCGGACGTAAGCACAAATCTCCGCTGCGCGTGAAGCGTCACGCTTGTGCTGTTCTACCTGCCCGGGCAGTGGTCGGCAATTTTTCCCAGCTTTGGCTCCTAAGAGCCTTGGATGCTTCTTAGATGTGCATTTCTATCAATAATTCAAACCTTCTGTTTTCCTTGTCTGTCACTAAAACATTTATTGGTCAAGGGCTGGAAAGCTACTAAAGCGCCTGACTTTTTATTAATAAGCAAGGACTTTTAAAAATACTAAAACTAGTTACCTTTTCCTTTATCTTTAATAATTATAATTAGTTGAATATTAATAGAGCTTACTTAATAGAGCAAACTCATAAAATTTTCTTACATTCTTAGCTACATGTTATTCAATTGTTTTGTTCGGTTGATCTTCGTAATTCTGTTCGACATATCAATCCCAAAATTAATGTTGCTCCCATGTATACCAGTAAGTTGTTCTTGTGTTTTAATATATTTGAAATAATCATACCGTAAAGCTTCCCTACCACTGACCACAGCGTGAAGAATTCGCTGGTATAAGGAGAACAAGCAAATTTTCCGCTACACTGCGAAAGAATAGCAAACGAAACAAGCGATAAAGAGGAAGGCAGATACAGGAACTCCAACAATCTGAAAGCACCGAACAAGCTCCCATAACCTAGAATTGCTGTCTGCGAATTTGACATTTTGGAGCACGCTGGCCCAAAACTGTTCGATCCGGAAAGGGCCTCCGCATTAACCTTTTTTTTGTGGCACCTAAGAGATCCAGATAGCGCAGTGCCTCGGTACAGTCTGCGGCGACTTGCCTTCTCCACTGGCGGCTTCTTCCTGGTATCCTGGAAGAAGGAAGGCTTAAATGTCTGCTTTACGGCAACCAAAGTAAGCTCCACTGCGACTGCCACTGCTGGTGCTATTATAGCGTTCAGATCTTGTTGGTGTTGAGTCGAAGCTGCAGCAGGAAGAGCGATCGTTCGATCTCGGCGAGGCGGGATACAATTACTCGAGCAGCACGCTGGTGGTGGGAGTCGGTGGCTCGCAACCTCCAGTGCGCCCATTATGCCCCAGATGTTGCTAGATCGGTTCTGTGCCCCATACGCTCTCACCTCTTTCCTCTCGCTTGCTCGCTCTCGCCTACCTACCTTTCGGTACCGGTCGGGTGCCTTTCCCTTTGTTGCCGTTCGGCACACGCTCGCCTGCACGCTCGCAGCGCCGCAGCAACGTGGATGACCTAGAGTGTCGCTGACTCTCTCTCTTTCTATCCGCCCGTTTGCCTGCTCGCTCCGGACCAGCGTTTGGTAGACGGTCCTTTGGTCTTTAATCCGTAACCGTGCACCGGTTTCCCTTTCGTTGGTTGCGCCTGTGTGCATTCTAGCGAGCTCGTGTACGTGTCTCTGGGGCTTTTGCCAGCCACTACAGTAACAATGGTGCCGAGCTACTAGGCAAACGAAAAGAAAAGAAAAAAATGGCCATTCAGGTGACCGAATCGAAACCGAAAACCCGAACCCGATCGCTCGCTGGAGGAGGGCCGTCTCGGAATGTCCCAATGGAGGGAGTGGGGTGGGCGCACACACAAGAGGCAGAGCGTTTGATCGTGCAACCGATCCTTTCCTACTGGTTACTAGTAGCAGATTAAAAAAAAAACAGAGGTAAAGTAAAGCCACCCCTACCCCCTACGAGCTGGTGCTCCCTCGTATAAAAAGCATTCGGCAGGGCCTAATTGCGCTCAGTAACAGATTTTGTGTGCGCACGGCCCGGACGGCACGGGACGTTTGTTTTCGCAAGTGGCATTAGCTCAGAGCGTGTGAGACGTGTGACCGCTGCCTGGTCTGCCTCGCAAACTCCCGGCGAACAGTGTGGTTAGAGAGCGAACGTGTGTGCGTACATGCTGCGAGTGGCGGTGTTGACCTGATCCCCAAGGAACATCCCGTGTTTCAGTGTGTGTGTGTGTGTTTTTGTTTGAGTGTGTCGGCTCGGATAAGAAGCACGTGCGTGAATAACAGAGCTGTGCTGTGCTGTCAAGCAGCGAACGCAAAAGGGAAGCCGACCCAATACCTCATCAAACCATCATCATCTGTCAATCTGCCGCACTGTCGAGGCACCGTTCCACTGTTCAAACACTACAAACCTCCGAAACGTTCAGCGCACGAAGCAGAATGATCGGTTTTAAGTTGGTAGGTGGCTTTTAGGGTGCAGTTTTTTGCTTTGAGGCTAGGACACCGAACCGTTCGGTTCGGTGTGCAGTGTGTTCGTGAGTGATTATTAAGGAACATTGTAGCTTTGTTCAACAACAACAAAAGCAGGCTGCGAGCAGCTGTTAGCAATCGACGTCCAACGTTGCCTCAGACTGACGTTGATGACGTGTCGGGGCGATCGATTGACAGCATGTGCAAAGGGCGAAGCGTTAGAAGCGCAGCAAAGACACCCAACAGAAGCGCGCACCAACCGCACCAACCAACCCGAGCCCAGCTCCGACCAGCGTGGTGTAGTGACGGCCTTGAAACACGGGCTAGAGCGTACCGTGCCACTACTTTCACTTTTTCAAGAATTCAAGCACACCCGATGGAGGGTGGGGGCCATATACAGTGGACACAACATCCTAAGCTGTCATTAAACCGGTTGCAGCATCCGCCACTCCCTGCCATGCTGGGAGATTAGAATGATGGAATTGGTTTTGTTTTTTTTTTCTTCTTCTTCTTGGAGAGGGCAACTCCTTCCCCAAACACCCCGTTCGGTGTTGAGAAATTCTTGGATCCGGGGCGTCCTTGAGCGATGAGAGTTTCGCAATAACCCCTCTGGAGCGGGGCGCAAATGCGATCAGTTTGCGTCTGGGCCGATTACATCCCAAAGACAGCCATACATCCGGAACCCGTCGCCGGCTTACGTCCAGCAAGGCGCTTAAGGAAATTCAAACACGACACAGCACCAATCCAAACAGAGAGGACCAAAAAAACCCTTATAAAGCGGAAGGGGTTGGGCGGCAAAGAAAGCCAATTTCCGGGCGACGTGTTCCGGGTGCGCTTGGTCGTAGGACGTGTGTGCTACCACCACGCTGATGCGATTATCTGTGGCGTGTTCCCGTGACGTTTCCGCCACGGCACGGCGGAAATCGAATTTATCATCTTCGGTGCGGTCACTTGCACATCCTCTTCCCATCCCGCCTTGAAAGGAAGAACTGCCCGGTTGTGGGGAATGGAAACGGATGCAGAGAGCGGAGGGAGGCAAAAGGGAATGTGCGCTAATAGTAATTGACAGTTTCAACCGATTGCTGCCGGCTGCTGGGGTTGGTTTGGCTGCAGCCGTTCTGTTGGATGTTTCGGAACCAGCGTGGACGGGAGTAATGCTCCCGGTAGAACTCACAAAAAAAACCTGGAATGAGATATCGATCGGATGCTCCGCAAACCCGCACCAACGTTCTCGGTTTCTCGCTTTCCTCGCTTCCCAGCGCCGTTTGGGGATTTGAGGGGGAATTCTGGAATTCTGGAGCTGAAATGGCGAAGCGCCATTTTTCTGCTGCCTTCCGTTTTCGTTTGTTTTGCCATAACTAGCTGTGGGACACTGCTGCTGTGCTATTTCCCGGTGCAGTTCCGAGCCGAATATGCCGGGTAATCGATACCCCGATGGGGGTTTTGCAGGCTGCCGACTCCACCTGACACGGGGAAAGCACATTGCCCAAGGTTGCATACAGCATCCCGGCGGGTTTCCTCCCGTCCCTCCCGGAACTGTATCCGTGGTCTAGCGCTACACAGCAATGCACACAAAGAACGGAAGGCAGCCGCAAAAGGGCACAAAAAATATTTTGTTGTGCAAGAGGTACCTACACCGTGGTCCGCCTCGGGGACCGAGGACGTGGACACAACACAAAGAACACACCGAAAAAAGAAAAAACCGAATCCCCACAAACATACTGAAACCTTGGCACAGGTACTGACAGCGAACGCTGGCTCACCGGATATCAGCCCATCGGTGTAGGAAACAATTGGCTCCGGCCAGCAAAAAGCACACCGACTAAAGGCAGGGCTTGTCAATAAATAATGATTTTCGGGAGCTCTCGACCAAGCGGCTCGCAGCCAGCTGTGCTTGCAAGGCGAGTGCAAGGTTTTTTTTGTTTTGCGAGCGGAAATCCCGCCGCCCCTCCCCTCAGAATTCCCGCGTGAACCCGAACCCGAAATGTCATTTGCGGGACGTGCGGAATTAGTATTGTTCACATCCGGGTGGCAGCTGTTTCCACCGTTAGGTCACCGGTCGCCGAGAGAGATAACTCACACGCTTCGTTCCGCTGTTTCCGGACATCATCTGTAACCGTGCCAGGGAATGCCAGTAAGCCACTGCCCCGCAGGTGGGGGCGATAGGTTGGATGGCAACTATTTATATTGCCATCACTGGCAAAGTGCATCCCGGACAGACTCCCGATGAAGTCGTTGCTCTCGAATCGCAGCAAAACGGAAAGATTTAAAACTCCCCTCCCGGCTTCTGGCTCCTTTTGCAGCTCCAATTTCCAACACCTCATCGCGCTCGGAATGGCGGGGGGGGGGAGGGTACGGGCTCGTAAACCGTGCTATAAAACGAGCAATAAAAGACAATGTGCTGGAAAAAAACGGGGCGAGCGTGGGTACGCTTTGGCGCAGATTTTTCGCACGCGACCCAACTGTTTCCCGCTCGCCCAGAGGGTACCCAGGGTCCGCCTAGGCGTAGCCCCAGCACTCCTAGCAATCGTGTGATTTACCCCGTGTTTCTTATGGCTGTTACACTTCTTCACACTTCGTTTGGAGCGTCCACCGAAAAAGGGGTTCCGTTCGGTCGTAAAGTTTGCCGTCACGCTCGTAAAGGCAGAAGATATTGATTTTGCGTCCACTGCCAGCCGAGCAATGATGTCTTGCATGCAGCGAACTTCACGGTGGTGCATTCCATTTGCCACGAGGCCAGCAGACACTGCACTGATCACGACTTAGTTATTGGGAAAGTTTCGCGTCGATGGCGCTGCGGCGGTTGCTGCTGCTGCTAGTCGCACGCCTTACCGTGGTCTCAGGTCGTGGCAGAGTTTCTGGGAGCTGGATCTGCACGTGGCGACTACCGCCTCTTTTGCCCTCGCTCTATTTCACCCTGGTACATCGAGTTGGAAAGGAGAAGGAAGAAACTTTGCTGCAAGCTGCCGTTCGGTTGAAGGTGGAAGAAGTTTACGCTTGGGAAAAACGTGTGCGAGATCTTCATGGAATGTGGAGCGTCGTAAATGAAGTTGAAATTAGGTTCCACAACAAAACTAAAGCCACCGAAGAGCCCGAGGAGCACTCTCGCGCCCGTTGATTGTGCTCCAATCTTCTTTTTTGTTTTTGGCAAATGCACCGAGCTGTCAACTTGATGTCCCTTTCCTGGGTGTATAAAGCACTGATGTCTAATGTCCAGCATTTTCGGTCCGCTAATCAGTTAATGGTGATACTTTGGAGACACCATTTTGATTCACACCAAGAGCTTTGAAGAGGTAAAAATAGACACAGGAGATGAACTTGCTGAACGGCGTCCTTCTGTCGTGAGACCTAGAGATGCCCGAAGCAGTCACCCGGGCGAGGAGGGGAGAATTGTTTGCACATGGAACTAACGCTCGCACGTCCACGTACGACGGCACTTCGGGAAGTAAATAATAATCTGCTGCTTTCGGGCAAGTCACATCATCATCACCTTTACACCACAGCACACACACACACACACACACACACAGGCAGCGGGTAAACATCATCCAAACGTCTAAATTCTGCTCGAAGAAAGACTTTCGCCGTGAAGTGTGTGTGCGTGTGGCATCCCTGGAGCACGTTTGTTTTAGTTTCGGGAGGGCCGGTGCCGGTTGCTGGCACATAGCAAACAGCGAGCCAAACAACACGCTGCCGAAAGCCGAGCGCCCTGGTTGGATCCTGGCCGAATGTAAACACAGCCACCGCTACCGGAACGATACGGGGGCAGCCCCGGTGGCTTAGTAAAATCATATTAATTCTACCAGAACATTACGGTCGTCGAGTGCCGGTCGTACCGGGCGAGCTTCTTGCACACGGTGCGAAACGGTGAAGTGCCGGCCGCAGCGGCAGAGGCTCTTAAAGAGACCCGTCCATATACATACTCCGAACGGTAGCCACTCCAAAACTACGGCCACTCGGGAGCCGGTTTGTGCTCCGATGATGCTACATTCTGTTTTGATTACTACTTTTTCCCACTCCACTTCAGGTTTAGTTTTGAGTTTTGAAGACCGCTACCACTACATCACGGCTTGGAAGCAGTTGGAATTCTAGGACGGGGCAGGCAAGGAAAGTTTTCTACTTCATCCCAACGAGTGGCTTGGCTTCCTGGCTGGTGATCCCTGGGTGTGGGGTACTTGCATGTGGGGTGCATGTGTTGCACTAGACTGTGCCTTCCGCGTCTGCTGTGGATGTCTTCGTTCCAGCCAGCAGCAAGCTTGACGATGCGTTGAGGATTTTGCGTCGACGAATATCTTGATGCATCCGCCCTGCTCGCATGTGTGCGCATGGATGGGATTAAAGAAATTGTGTTCACCGAGCGGAAACACTGCTGAATATTTCAAGCGCAATTAATTCCGGCCTCGAGCTCTACGCTTCCGGAAAGGAGCCGTGGCTAGACATCCACCGGAGGTGTACTTCACGTACCAGCAGCGGGTAGGGCACTATGAATAATGATAACAGCATTGATGGGACGCCCATTTCCACAAACATGCCTCTGTCCGGATGGGGATATTGTTGTTGGTGCTGTCCCGGCTCGGTAAATCAATCCGTTATTATTCTCCCTCCAGGAATAACCCACTTATCTGCACGTGCCTCTTTGTCCACTTGTCTGCTGACTAGCATACGCTCCAGCACAGCGCAAAGCATGCCCTGTAAAGATGTTGACCATTTGAGCGGGGATTTGTAATTTAAATCGATACAATATAAACCACTCTGCCCTCTCTCTAGCCGCCTGACGAGCTTGACTGACCCATCTATTCTTTTCCCCCCCTCTACCCGTCCGCTTCCAGCTAACGATTGCCACCTGTTTGGCGGGCGTGATCCTGGCGCAGGACTATCAGGAGTACCGGCAGGCACCGCTCCGCATCGGTACGAAGGCTGAGGAGCCAAAGCCCACGCCGGTGCCGATTCTGAAGCAGATCAACAGGTAAGCGTAGACCCAGAATGCTAGAGCGACACTGGAACGCTTTTTGTTTGCTACTAACTACTTTGTTGGATTGACTATTCTGCTATGGGTACACTTAGTCACAACCCCCCATACGCAGGATTAACAATCTTGAAATGGACGGGTACACTTAGTCACACAATACGGCCAGGCCGTCACTACAGAATAAAAAAACTACAAGGCAAGCCGAGTTCGATTGGAAGCAGATGTTCTATACAGGAAAGGGGGATGCTCGCGCCTTTTAAAGAATTAGCAATGGCAGAAAGTTAACGAACCTCTGCCGCCTCGGTATGAGCTACCACCAGAACTAACACATCACACCAGCTTTCCTGGAGTCAGGGCGAAACTGAGAAAGAGCGAGAAGGGGATACCTCATGCGAAAAGTATCGCCGTTCAATAGGAGTTATCGGGGCAAAACGGTCATGCAGGTTCAAAATGGCTTACCCATGGTTTGCAGCAATAATGGTTTAGTATTGATTTCAACACTCGAAATATTTTAAATCATTTTTTACAATTTTACAAATTTTATAACAAAATATTATGGATGGTTTTAAGAGAGGAAATAAAATGTATTCATGTTAGAGAAAATCAGTTTAAAACTGATCTAATAACTGACATTAAAAAAACTATCATAAATAAAACAAGATAGTTATAAAATAAATCAATTATTAAAATAGTTAGTTTTGATTTGAAGATTTTGTTAATAAATACTGTGGAATGTTTAGATTGAAGAAAAACAGTGGAAATCGCCAAAAAATAAAAAAAAAACTGATTTGTGAATCCTTTGTTATCTTATCTTATTATATTAAATAACTAAATAATGAATTAGTTGGATAATATAAACTGAATGTTCTTGCAGATGTTAGAGACAAATGATTTAGCCAATTTTGGTAGTCTTCTTGTAATGACTTTTTACGTGTTAATCATAAAATACTTTTGAAATAAATTTCCTACAATTTTTCATCATATTCTTTTTTTTATGTTTTAAATCTTTTTTTGTTGCCAATGGTTTGTCTTTAAAGTGGCAGCTTTTGATTTTCGTTTTGAAAACTTTGGTTTCAAAGCAAAAGGAAGAGAAGGTTATTAAAGGTTATTAAGCAGAGCAGATCCTTTACATGACCATTTTGCCCCGTGTTCAACTACCGCCTTTGTATTTTGTTTCTTCCCTGCTTCCCCTTCTCGTTGTTAGAGTGTTGTGCGCACTTTAGGCAACGAAAGCGATGCTCCCGCTCTGTACGCTACACGCTCGACTGCACGGCTTTTGCCAAACAACGCTTTTGCTCGGGATAATGAAAACATAAGAAACAAAACCAAAACAAACAAAATGGCTGCTTTACACTGAAATTTGCACTGGCACTGACTCCTTTCTTTCTTTTCTTTCGCCGCTCGTTGCCCGTTTCCGTCCATTTCTTGCATGCCATCCTCATGTGACCTTACCATTCCTTTCCCTTCGCCCTGCCCTCATCCATTTCCTCCACCCACGCACACACGCACACACTGAACTGACAGCGACAGAAGCGGTTACTATCGGAAGCGCTGCTTTGCCGCAGTGCGAAACAACTGCAAGCTGCGTGCGGGCGACAAAATTCACTCGAAATTCGTACCCACCGGGGCGGGTGGGCGTGCGGGCGTGCCGGCAGCTGCACCACCGGCCGCCGGAAATGTCATCGCCGACGGTGCACGGCCCGCCGCGGCCGGTTACGGGGGCGCGAAAAAGTTCCCCAAGCCCTACCAGACGCTCGGCCGCACGCCCTAGACGGGGCAGGTGGCGGAGTGTACGCTTGTTTACCCCCGGTTTTCCCCAGGAGCCTCGGTTCCGTTGCCATTTTAGCCCTAGCAGACCGACTAAGTGCCATAGAAATGCGAATGAGTGTAGTGTTGTTATAGCGGCGGAGGGGGCTAGCTCGGAAAGGCTTGCACGTTAAGGATAGAAAGATGGCATTGGTAGATAGTGTATCGCTGCTGTAGTTTGTAGTGAAAGCAAGCGAAAATAAATAACACATTTGTTGGGAGATGGTACGAATTTATCAGCAATGCGAATTGGCGGGGTAATATTTAAGCTACAATTATTGCTATTCTTTACGTAATGTATCACTTTAACTTTAAGCTAAACGGAAGCACAAAGTTGGACGACAGTTTCGAAATTTAAATAAGGCGAGGGAGCATCCATTTATTCCGTAACGAGAAACAAATTTTATTTTTAGTACTTTATACTTCGAGTCCATACGGTTTGAGTTTGTTTTTTAAATAAATGTTACCAATTTCAATTTCATTTTCATTTGAACTTTATAATCTAATCTAATGTATTGCTTTAATGTGGCAACACTTTTTTCAATGGCTTTTGCTTTTGATTTATATTTTATTGACAATGTTTTTATTTTATTTTATTATTTCTTGAAAGTGCTGAAAGTGTTTAAATGTCCCTATCGTAGTACGGTATTAAGTTTTGTAGAATTTTTAAAGCCTTCAGGTGTCCAAAGCTGGCTTCTGTGCTTTAAATGTCTCTTAAGAATTTAATTGAAAATGTTTCCCTAGACTGAATAGAAAGCGAACGATGCATTCAGCATGTTTATCCTTAAAGCCAGGGTATTGAGTTTTGCCATGTTATCATGCCAAAAAAAAAACCCCGCAATAACAATGACAGTGGTAAACCGGACAGGCAAATAGCAGCAAGTACCTGCAGGACTGCACCTTCGCACATGCTCTTGCGGATTCAATTCGTGTGAGACGGCGTGTATCAGATGTGTTACTTCACCTTTAATCGTACCATTACTCGAATTGGATTAAGCTACAACCAGTACGGACAGGGAGGCGAAAGAGAGACAGAGCGATATAGTAGAAACGAGGCCGTCTGGGCAGGGAGGCGAAACGTTTGTTAGCAACGTACTTAAGAAATAAACTCTGATTAAAAGGAACGCGTTCCAGCAGTTCGCTACTGCCACCGGGTCGGGTCGTTGGCAAATCGAAAGGTGGAACGCTTTCGGCACACAAAAACCTAACCGACCGATTTAATCCCCGATTGATTTCCGCCGGGAAAGCTCCGCTGCGTTATCGTTTCGGTGTGCCGCTGCCTGGGATACTTCTGTGCTTGTGCCCTTGCCAGTATCGTTGCAAATCGCACCGTTCGGGAGGCACTTTGGACCGTTGCCCATCGCCGCCCTTGCGCGTGGGGCTAGCGCAGAGGGAGTAGCTGGGTTGGATGGGGAGTAGAGGAGAGAAGGAGGGAGGACGGGGAAGGCGGGGGGAGGGTATGGATCAGCACAGCAGCTTTTCTGCTGGCGAATAAATCAGTCAAGTCTTGGGGCTCGGGGCCGGTTTTCCGAAACCGTTTTGGAGCTCAACGTTTTGTTGTATCGACACGAGCTGCCTGTCCATTCTTTCTGACCTGCTCTTAGCCCCTCCCTCCTTCCCCCACGGAGCATACTACATCATCTTTCTGCCCTCATGCTCCCAGATATGATACCGGCCGGGGTGAGGCAAACGTAGCAGCAGCAGCTTTGGGCAGAGAGCTTAAGAGGCTCACCGTCCGGTGCGCTCGTGGCAGCGTGGAATATCTCTTCTGCTCTCCTTCGCCCTTCTGGAATTATATATTTGCTATCAGGGGTACCTACGTACGTGTGTGTGTGTATGTGTGTGTGTTTCAGGCAGTAGTTGATTTATGTTGGGCATCCTAGCACCCTCTAGCTTTTTGCTTCCCAAAAAAAAAAACAAAACAGAATAGAACCGGGTGAAGCGAAAATGGAAAAACGGTTTCGCCGCGTGGCAAAGAAAGTGCTGGCGCCTTCGACCTTCGCCATTGTCATCGGGGTGGGCGAGTGTACCACTAGACCGGACCCTCTCCTCTCTCGAAGACCAAGGTGGGGGAGCGGGGGGGAGGGCTTTCGGTAGGTAAAGAAAGCGAAAATATTCACAGTCATTTATCCTGATACCATTTCCGCTCCAGCATAAATGATTGCGATTTGTTACCGTACGTGCTAGCTCACCGCTCCCCTTCCCCCAAACCCTCCCCATTTAGCCTGCAAGGACTGCAAGGGGGTGAAAAACGGGGAGGAAGAGGCTGGGAAAAGCGTGTTTCCCACCGCATAGTGCGAGGCAAGAGTGTGAGCCTCCCCCCCCCCACATCGGTGAAGGTAAGCCACCGAAGCGAAGATGCTTCGACCATTTTGCTTAGTTTATTGATTGGAAAATCAATATGGCCGACTGGTGGGTGTGGGAATGGGAGGGGTGAAGCATTTTCACCGTAACGGAGGCTGCCCCCGAGCCTGATCCGCCAGAGTTTTTGGTTGTCGTCGTCCCTGCTTTGCTCCAATCGACAACGCAGCCTACTGGCACGTTGTCCATCACACCCTCCTGAAGCACAAGAGGTGGCCGCCATTTTTTTGTCTGCCTAGGGGTGGCACTCACACACACACACAGAGGAGCACAAAAGATGAAACGTGTGTGTGTGGTTGTGTGGAGGGCTTCAGGCGTTGCGTGGTGCACACGGAAGCTTTGGCAGGAAATTTGTTTGTGTTTCGCCCTCTTTTGTGGTTGATTGTTCAAAGTATTTGCCAAGAGGTGCTGCTATACGATAGGATCGAAGGATGAGGTGTGGGATGCTGAAATTCTGCCCCAGCACACGGTAGTAGGAGGGGTTAATCCTTCGCTCGGAAAGATGGAGGGAAAAATGAGTAGGAGTGAGAGAACGTGCGGAGGAAAAATCAATGAGGAGACGAACGGTCCATGTCCATCAAGTGTCTCTGCAGGACACTCTGCAGGCACACATGAGCCTGGCACGGTCACGAGTACACACTGGATGGTACTGGTGACAAAGTTGATGTGATGGAATGGGGAATGGGGTGGGACGGGAACGAGGGAAGATGAGACCCGGTGGGAGTTTATTTTTATCACCTTGCTTACGAGCGAGACACTCGTGGGGAAGAGATGGCAGAGAATAGCATTAGAGTTCATCAAACGTGACCAGGTGTATGTCGTCGAGCGAATGTACATTCTCAAACACACACACACACACACATACACACCCACACATACCCACACATGCATCGACACCTACACAACGATGTAAGTAAAACCATCGATCAACGATTCCTCCATAAACGAACGTGAGTCCACCCGAAAGCCCGTAGTAACCGCAGGCACTGTTGCGTAGTTTGAATTCCGAGTCGAAGGACCAAACAAAACCATGCTTCTGCTGGCTGTGATGGCGGCTGCACCGTACACTGTAGTGTTTCTTGTTTCGTATTGCTTGCACTGTTACTTCACCACTTCTAAGCAACATTTTCCTTTACTCTTTTTCTGTCCTTCCACCCAAACCCTCCCTCCCACCCTCCTCTAACGCCCTCCCCCCCCCTCCCCCTTGCCTTTGTGCCGCGCGCTCTGGTGTGTTTACCGGTCGCCCAATGCTCCTGCCACCCGCCGGGCAGACACAACGAGGACGGCTCGTACACGTACGGGTACGAGGGTGCGGACGGTTCGTTCAAGATCGAGACGAAGCTGGCGACCGGCGAGGTGAAGGGCAAGTACGGCTACGTCGACGAAACCGGCAAGGTGAAGGTGGTCGAGTACGGTGCGAACAAGTACGGCTTTCAGCCGTCCGGCGAGGGCATCACGGTGCCGCCACCGACGCTCGTGGACGAAACGACCGGCAAGGACGACCTGCTCGAGGATGACGATGGTAACGTGCCGGTAGCGCCGCGCCTGCAGGTATGTGATGGCTTTAAAAGAGTGATTATGATCACACACGCGTTCCGTGTGCGATGCGAGATAAGTCGGTGTGGGCGTGGGAGAGAATCATTAAAAAAGTTTTAATTATAAATTTTTGAAGCGAAGGAGTCGCAAACTGGAGCGTGACATGACTCGTAAGCCGACGTTAAGTATTGAAGGGCAGTGGTGATAGATTTTTGGTAAACATCTAACACGGAGCTCACTCGGATAAATTTAAGGGAAATTGTTGCTGCAAGGTCTTAAGACGTAAGAGATTATTTATTTGTGGTTCGTCCATTAATTCCAAAATCTTGTTTTTAGACAGTATTTCATTAGATATGATGAATATTTAATCCTAAAAATAATCCATAATCAACAGAAGCCTCTTGATCATTTTATTTTATCGTGATTTTTGCAAGGGCATTGACAATTAACCAGCTTCGAAACATTGTGAGACTACTTTTCAGGCGGTCCCTTAATTGTAGCCTTAAAGTGTCTGTAAGTTGGTTAATCGAACAGAGTAATTAAGATACAGTAATGCTCACTTGCTCTTATTCTACCCACTAGCGCCTCCTTTCGATCGCTATCGGAGGCTTTCGAAAAAGCGTTACTCATGAGTCATGGCTCTTGGCAAAAAAGAACTGTGATTCATTGCTGTTGTGACACAGAATTGTCAAAAATGGATTTGAGTCAGGAGCGGCTCCTTAAAACTCGAATGTTCCACTACGAGCTACAAACGAACGTACTGATTCCCTCTCTTTCCCCTCTCCCCCATCACCCCATTCGTAGAAGCACCGACCCGCCTCGAAGCCCCGCTTCCAGGAGGTGCCGATCCAGCAGCACCAACCGCAGCGTCACCACCAGCCGCAGCCCCAGCAGCCGCAGTACTACGACTACGATGAGCAGCCGGCACCGGCCCCACAGCCCAAGTACCAGCCCGCCCCGCAGTACGTGCAGCGCTCCCACTTCGGCGCCAGCGCACCCTCCCAGCCCAGCTCGCCCTCCCTCGGTCCAGCTCCGCCCCGCGCTCAGATCCCGAACGCCGTCCCGGTGGACGTAGTGTACGCGCCGAAGCAGCTGCCCGCCCGCCCGGACGTCGAGTACCGCAACGTGGGACCGCAAACGTTCCCGGGCGCGGCGCCCGCCCCCGAGCCCAAGATCCGCTACTCCCAGCCCTCGTTTGCACCGGCTGCCGGTCCCGCCGCCCTGCCGCCCTCCCCCAAAACTGCCACCGTAATAATAATGCCCTAGCGAAACCCGAGCACCTACCTCCATTCGGGCCTGTTGCACTCACCGACCTTCCCTCTATTCCTTCCTCCCTTTGTAGCCTGCCTTCCCGCAGCCCCGACCCCAGCCGGCCATCTATCAACCGCGCCCTGCCCAGGGACGCAGCACGAGCGTGCTCGACCAGCTGGCGAAGGACTACGCTCTGCCGCAGGGAGGCGCCGCACCACTGCACGACATCACCTTCGGCTACTACTGATCTCTCACTGATGGTCGGTTGTTTAATTTTTTATTAATTTTCTCACCACCACCTTCCTTCACACCAAGCTTCCCAGGCTCGGCACCCAACCACCTCCTCATACCCCCCCGCCCCCCTCAGCGGCACGAAACGTCCAGAAGAACTGATCGGAACAAGCCTGCCAAGCTGCTGTTAAGGTGAAGCTGAACAATAAAACATTGGTCTAAAAAACAAAAAAAACAACAACAAACCGTTTTTTTCGACTGCACCGAGGAAGGAAATCTCTCATCCGAAAGTAGGGATGTTTGGCTTGGCATCAGCATTATGCAAGGGTGGAAAACGCAATTTTTCCACCGCGCTAGGTGTCCCGGGAGGTAAATTTAAATCAATTGAAGCGCGAAGAAAAGCGTGGCAGCGAGTTTTCACCTCTCTCCGCTCGAAGACGGTGACGCAGCATTTCCCATTGTTCTCTCTCTCTCTCTCTCTTGTTGCTTTGAACGGGGAAAACAATTTTCTCCTTCCTCCAACTCCTTTCTCTTTCCCATGTGCCCCGAAAATGGTGATTACGTGGTGTAATGCGCTGGTAATAAAGTTTTCCGTCACCGGTTCGAAGCACCGGACCGGGGGAGGGGGGAGGGGGTGGGGAGAGGAGATCGCTAGGGGAAGAGGGACCGCGGGCTCGGTTATTTATTGTTTTTATCTCCGTACATGTTACCCAGCGGAATGGGGAGATCGTAGGCGTGTGTTGCACGTGGCAGATGCTTCCTTTGCCCGTTGTTAGGATCAAAGCGGCCGGAGTCCGCTTTGCTTGCGGGCAATGGAAAGAAAGCGCCAAAAAAAGGGTAGGCGGAAGGTCGTAAAACGATATAAGCTGTGTCGTCTCTCTCTCTCTCTCTTGTTTCCTCCTAACATATTCTCGACGAAACAGAGGGAAGAGGAAGGGGGATATAAATTCGACAGAAGCGACGACGAAGGCGACACTTTTTCGGCCACTAAAGCGCTTCGTGCAATTTAATAACATACATTTAGGCGCTGGCAACGCGGAGCCTTAAGAAAGCGTTCCCATTCTGTTCAGGCATTCCGTGGAGGGGCCGTGTGGCGAGGGCGCAGGGTTTGAAAGTTTGATAAATTTATATCTTTTTACGAGCCCAACACGGGCGCCCCCTTTGCCACACACACACACACTCCTCACGGTCGCCACGCGTGTCCTCGACGTTCGTTTATTAGCCCTCTTTCTGTTCGCTTAATGGCGCCTGAAATTAGGCACTACGGCCGCCACCACCGCTTGCCATCACGGGGCGGGGCGATTTTTTACGGCACCGATCAATGGCAAATTTGGGCATTTTGTGCCTGCCCCATCAGGGAGGAGGGGGCGTGTCGGGATTGGGTTGTAATTTGGGCTGATTTTAATCCTTAGTTTTCCCGGTGATCTATTGACCCCGCAGACGATGGTAACGGCGACTCTTTGTTCATGCTATAAGAATGGGGCGGAGGGAGCGGTTTATTGCTTCGGTGGTGGGATGGTTGGAATGGAATGGCGTGTGGAATTGTCCTTACATGGTTTCCGAGCGGTGCTATCGATGCGGAGCTTGCCATTATTGCGTTATTGGTCATGGTGTTTTATTTTATTGTTTTAAACGGTTTTTTGGTTTGATTTACGGCGTAAAAAATGCATGCCATGTAACCTATTCAGTGTTAACTAGAAAAGTAAATTTCATATTGCAGGGTAGCACGATGTCTTTTTTATGACTTTTTGTAGCACGATTTAACGTCTTCCAAGAGTTGTTTCATTTGCGGTTTAGTAAGTTACAGTTTCAAACACCAATTTAAAGATATGCTAATATGATTTTGCAGCTGCAAGCTGCATATTTCAGCTACTAAAAATAACTATGTGAACACGTGTTGGAGAAAATAAAAACAGTAAAATCGATCCAATATTTAAAGCATAAAGAATAGTTGAAGTATGGGAATACCAGTACATCGTAATTCTACGAATTTTTATAACAGGTTCTTCTGCATTCAGGTACCTTTACGAAACCCTGGCAATGCATTGTTAGCAGGATGTCCAATTTTCCTGTCGAGTGGGTCAAACTAGTGAAAAAATTCCACTGAAAAATGCATCCAAGAGTACAACCAGCTCAATCCACAGTGAACCAACTGAACGAGTCAACGTTATGCAACTGGTATGCTAGGCATCAATAGAGGGTAATGTCCCGATACAGCAGTAACAGCAACAACTGCATCTTACCATCTGCGCTTAATAGTTGCTCCAGCCGCCCTACCGGCACGTGAATATGAATTCACGTAAAGCCACGACGATAGGCAGAAAAATAACGGAGAGCATCCTATTCGTGCTGCCCTGTTTTGGTGGTAGCGGGAAAAGGAGGGAGAGACATGCCGGAAGCAATCGATTGGAGCAAATCATACAGACGATAGAGCCGATGGATTGAAAGAGTGGTAAATCTTTGTATAGTTCGTTAAACTTCAAACCATCTTTACTCGTAAATAAATTTCAAATCGTTTTAAGTGAAATTGCTACTAGTCATTGCTTGATTTTTATCGTGCATTTTTATGTCTGAATAAGATACAGCATATTGCATACTTTTAGGCATATTAAGGTGAGGATGTCTTCTCCATTGCATACATTTAGGCGTTTGAACAATCAAACACCAAATCTCATTTTATATTTGCGAAAACATGGTGACACTCCGCCTGACGTTTCCTGCGTGCCAGGCGTGTTTAAATAAATGCCGAAATAAGCAATAAGAAGCGCCCTGCACAATGACACTGATTTGACAATGAGCACCGACACACACTCGTCCGGGACGGGCATCATCAGCACCCGTCAAACAGCCGGAGGTAAGCAAATTGAATGAAACGCCCTACATTTGCCGGCTGCTGATGTGGGGGTTTGGTTTATTTTTGCAACAGCTTTTGCTTGCTTGCTTTTGTAGAATAAAAATTCAGCGCACCGGTTTCTCATCAAGGGAGAAGGGTACGATGAGAAATGAGAGAGAACGAACGAAAGTAAGCAATTTATCAGCATCCATCGCCTTCAAATCGATACACAAATCGAATGGTTTGGAGTCGTAACACACGTGCAATAGGTAATCTGCGTCACACCATTTCCATCCCTGTTTTATTTGTGGTAAACAACGCACAACTTGTTAGGAATTCCATTTATTTCACGCTCCATCGGCAAAGGGGAAATCAAACCAAACCCAAAGCGAAAACCACCATTAGCATATGGGAAGGGCAAAAGCGTAGCAAGTAATATTTTCCCCCAGTTAAAGCTGAAAGCAGAGCGTGATCTTTGAGGGGGGGTTGCGGTGGGTAAAAATATGTGAGGGAAGAAAATGTTTCGATACGGCTACGGTGGCCTACACCAAACTACTCTCCATTACTACTCAAACACAGATGCCATTTGCAGTGCAGCCGTAACGCCTGTAACGCACACCGTACAAGTTAATCCACGCCGTTCGAAACGCGCGCACAAATGGAGCGAGCGGGCCGGAGAAGGGGAAGAGAGAGAGGCGACGAGTCGCTAAAAATCACCTGTCAAGTTGGTGGAGCGCCCGCAAAACCCCGGGTGATGATAAGCGGTGCGATGGTGTTTCGGTGGCAATTATTCGAGCCATGGCACCAAATTAGAGCAATTAAAATCTCATCCCGAGCGTCGGCGTGACGTTCCCGAAACCGGCGTGCAGCAGGAGCGTCCGCCCGGGTGTGTTTGCTGCTGCTGCTGCTGGTGGTGGTGGCGTTTTAATCAAGAACGCTCGCTCTCACCAGCGCGCTGTATATTCGCACCAGGCACGGCGTAATCCGCGCAAAAGCTTGTTTGCTTTTTGGAGGTTATTAACCATTTCCCCGGAGTGATATGCAGCCCGGGCCGCACCTTTGTAGTGTGAGCGTGTGAGGTGAAGTGAGAGAGAGAGAGAGGGAGGGAGGGAGATGCCGAAAAAGCCGCACCATCTAAGCGCTAAGCTGCTAATGAAGGTAACGAGCAACGGCTGCATTCATTCCGACTAATACACGTATCCTTTCCCGCTTCACCCGCTGTGGCCGGCGGTGTGTGAGTGAACGGTTTGCGAAGTTTTAGCTTTCCGCCGGCACCGGTGTGTGTGTTGGGTTTTTTTGTTCATCCAGGTGTGACGCGCTTGGATGGGTGGTTGCTATTTTTCTTTCGCATGAATCTTCCGGCAGTTCGGTAGTTCGATTAGTCATGGGGAAACTTTGCCCCTGTCAGCGGCGACCCGAATGCCAGTTGGCGAGTGCTGTGAAGAAGTTAGGTTAAGTAGTAAATCCTGCGCAAGCAAACTGACGGCGAGGTACAGAAAGGTTCGTGCCGAGCGGCAGGATACTGCTGGTTGTTATTTACGCCCAGCTGTCTGTTGTGAAGCTCGTCACATTTGCATCGCCGCTCGGTGGGACGCGGACGGTGTGCAGGCCTGCGATGTTACTTGATACTGTTTGTTGCGCTTCTCCCGGCAGTGCTCTGCGGTGAATATTAATTAGAACGATAGCCGTATGCGTGCGTGTGTGCGAGCGCTCCGGCATGCCTAACGAAGTGGCTACGGATCGCCCGGTTCGGCTGACACGCTGACTTTTCTATGCCCCAACCTCAACCCGCTGGCCTGTGGCTCCAATTTCATCCCGTCACACCGCTCCCCGTAAGCTACACGTCTTGTAGCACACACACACACACACACGCGCACACCTACCTAATGAGGCTTGCCAAGGCACCCGGCAATGATGTGCAAAATTTGATCCTTTCACCGCCATCGTCGTTTCGGTACGCTTTGGCTGTGTCCGAAACCGTAAATGGACCGAAGGGCGAATTTGCTTACTCAGCTTCGATCGATTGGCCGGTCATCAGGGGCGGCTAAGAATTTCAGAAGGTGTTGGTGAAGGTATCGTTTCAACGGTATTGAGAACCAATTCCTCACTAAGGCGAATCTGTTTTTGCAGAAGGTAGAAAGTGCCGGGAGGTTCCCGCCTTGCATTGGAGTAGAATTCGCTGGATCGAATAATTGTGGGTGGTTTTACAGTGGGGTGAAGCTGCTGTTAGTACTGTTAGAAAGCAATTTGGAATGTGCTTAGATTCTCATTAATTTCTGTTAAGTAATTAAGAAGAAGGTGGACTGTCTCACGTACCGTTTTGTATTGTAGCGACTTTTGCACATTTACTTCTGTGAGATTATCTTTCGAAAGATAGTTCTACATGTTGTGATAGCATTATTGCACTGGAAATTTGTGGCTCCGAAGGCTTTTGAAGGTTACCATGGATCTTCATAGGTCTCCTATCTCCTATCAACTCCTATGCGATTCGTTCTCTTGGTCGTCAAACTCTCTCCAACATTACCGCAACGAACAGTCATTCAACATCTTCGAAGTGGAACAACAGATACCGATACACGCAGACGAAACGAGGATAACGATTGCTAAATCGGTACGTGCAATTGCAAATCCTCCACATCTCCCAGAAGTATTCAAATTGTTTTTCGTATGAAGCGAGAGCCAGTGGTTTTGACATTAAAACACTTCAGGAGGTGCGCTAAAAAGAAGTCATGGTGCATCCCTACCGTAGTGACTGAATGGCTAGCTCACGTTCGATACGGCATAACTGGTCTTAGGTGACATACGAAGTTAAGTAATGGTGATACCTTGTAAGCACTGATAACGAAAAGGACAACTTTAGTACGCTGCTGGAGAGTGAGTTTGACCGCTAACCTCAAAGACGTCAAAATTGTCATTGAGGACTTCAACGCTCTGGCCAGACGGGAGGAGGTATTTAAATCCACCAGAAACAGTTTCAGAGCTCTTCCACAGACGAACGACATTCTTTGCCTCCTCCAAGCGCATGACCATTCGTAGCACCTTCTTCCAGTATACACTTCGATTCAACTATACCTGGCGATCATTGACCACGTTCTCATCGATGGAAGGCACCTCTCGGACTTAATCATTTGCTGGTTATGGTTACGTTACGCCAGAAACTCTGCCCGAATGCTCTTGGGATAGCTCATCAATTCAAGCTGCTGGAAGCCATCCATTCCGAGGTGATGTCCCTCAAAGAGTTCTGGCGTACGGATGACGAATGCAGACGAGCAGTATCTGTGAAGACCTTAGTCCAATGAATATCTTAGCCCTGCACGCTCCAGTGTCGGTCGATTGGACCCTATGCTGAAAATATCTGCTGCCTTTAATTCGAAGTTAGATTCCTTTGAATTCGATATCTCGAATGATTCATTCAAACATCGACTCAGGATCTTGCCGTGGCCTAATATATGATAGCTGTTCCTGTTATCCTGATCCTGAGTCGATGTATGATATCCGTTAGCCTGATTGTTGTTGTTTAAACTTATTTAAGTCCCAAAGCCTGATAAGAATATGTAATAAATAAATAAATAAATAGTTTCAGCGTGAGACTCGACAGAGCGGAGAGATCTGATCTGATCTGATCTGATCTGAGCAGATTCCACTCTTCCCGAGGAAAAGAAATGTAGCTTCGAATGGTTGGACGAGAAGTTGATGCTGCAACTACCTCAGCCAGGAGAAACGCACCAATGCAACAGGATGTTGAATGTGGGAACGACAGGTGCTACTTTAATAGACACCTGAACGGAGCAGACTGAACAAAATACAGAAAGCAGTAGGAAGTAGCAGTTCAGCTACCAGCATTGTTGAAGTGTCCTCGTCAACGCTCGGACGGTGTCATCAGTATCATCAAGCAGTATCATGCGACTGCAACACGAGAACACTAGAGTTGGATTAATGATCGATGCAAGGATTAAGAAGCACAGCAAGTCCAATTTCTAGATCTAATAGAGTCAGACCTGCGGGAAATATGATGCTGCAGCCGGGACCGAAGGAATGCTGCCATGACTAAAGTCTCCTGGAAGCCTTTTATCCAGGCCCGTGGTAAAAGGTAGGTCAATTCTGAATGAACAGAATTGTTGATGCATTAAAGTTGTTTTTGAAATCCTTTCAAAATTCGAACCACCTGCAATCTGCACGCTAAGCACGAGAAACAAGCACACACTCAGACGCATAATTACAAAATGAATATTTGATTGGCCGGCCAGGATGGTCGCTGAAGTCATTAGGTAAAACCAACAGGAACTGAAAAAACGGGGTCAAACCTAGGCTGGACCTATGCAAGCTTCCAGTCACAAAGCAACGGCGTGCAGGAAAAGCAGCACTAAATTAGTCAAATGAAATTTAATCTCATTTTTTCTCCCTCTCTATTGTGTCTTCCTGTGTAAGGGGACTAGCAAAATGGTGTCTTTATCAATCTCCCTCCGCATGGTTTTTGGCATCATTCAAGCAAAAGTAGGCAGGGTGGCTTTTTTTCCTTTTCGCAGCTTTTCCTCTTGCCTCTAATGCTCACCGAGCGGCACAAATTGAACGTGACAATGGTGTTTGCCGGCGAAAATGAGCAAAAATTTCGAAGCAAGACTTGTGGCTGGCGCGTCCTAGTGGTCACCCGGAAGGGCTGAAGCCAGCATTTTCCTGAAGTTTTCCGCGGTAATTGCCAATGCCGCTGCCACTGTTTGTGCTCTCATTAGGAACGATTAGGCCGCAGAAGAGTGCGTTTCTCGCCGTGCGCCTTACACTGTGTGGTGTTGCTTTTTTTGCAGGGTTGGTGGGATTTGTGAAAAAAAAAACAACATTCCTCCCGTGGCATGGCAGACATGGCTGGAAAAGCGATACAAAAGGATGAGTATGGCGGAGAGGGAGAGAGTGGGGCCGAGATGTAATCAACTAATTGGATGTTAATGGCGAAGTAAAATCCGTGAAAATCAATACGACAAAAACGGGAAAGGATGGGAGCAAAAGGGGTAGAATGGGCATGATGCGAAAGAATCAGAAAATGCGTCAGGAAAATGGATGAGCTAACGCTGAACGCTAAAGAGAAAAAGTTACAAAGGCAGAAAAAGGATTCTTGTTTCGTAAAATAGGATTTTATGTGTCACACGTGTTTTTGTGTGTTGCTATCTTGACCATTTCCCCTTCCCTCTTCGAGACACCCACCGCCCAGTGACAAGCATTCCCCAGTGGGCCGTCTTGGCTAAGAAGTGGTACACATGCACACGCACACAAACACACACCATAATTATCATCTCTCATCGCCCTCATCGAGCTGGCCACTTGGCGCCATTTCCCTTCTTGGCATTTACTTTTGCTTTGGCAGCCGGCCAGCACGTGTGGAGGGAAAGAGAGGGAAAAGACTTTGACCTTGTCACTAAAAGGGAAAGAAAGGGGCGAGGAAGGGGAGGAGGAGGAGAAGGAAAAGATTTATAACCGTTCCGGCTTCGCGTCCCGTGAGTGCTTGGCCGCTGGCCCAATGGCAGTTTTGCTTCTGCGGAGCGCCGCCAAGCGGCTTAAGCTGGAGCTCGAACGATGGAATGGGGAGGGAGGTGTGAGGAGATGGCGTCGCGATGAGGATAATAAATCGGTGTCGTGTTTTCTTCGATGTTGTACATTCGAATCTGGACGCCGCGAATGAAGCAAAAATGGCAACGCGAAGGCGAAACGAACGCGACGTAAATTATGGCGTGAAGAATCTCGACCAGCTACTACAGATACACACGTGTGAGTGGCTTCCGGGAGGGAAGCTACTCCTGTGTATGTGTGTGAGAGAGAAAGAGAAAGTGAGAGAGTGAGAGAGTGAGGGGGAGACAGAGAGTTGGAATGCGAGGAGTTTCACCAGTAATTAAGATAAGATTAATTTCACTTACGTTTTCCTGGTCCGGACACCGGCGAAGGACGCAAAGTTAAGCGAGCTTTTTGTGTTTCCCCGCCCACTCACGCCTTGTCCTGTAATGGAAACTGTTTGACTCCTCTTATATTCTCTCCTCTCTCCCCTCTTCCGACCACCTGATATGAAGCTCATTCATGAAATTTCAGCAAATAATTAAGTCATTTTCCAAAACCGACCACATTCGCCCACCACAGCTACTGTTGCTGCTTAGTGGTTGCTGTGATGGTGGCGAGTTTAAATGCACACGTACCCGCTTCCTTGTAGCGGCTTAAGCAGCACCCATTCCCGTGGGGAGCTGGGGAAGGAGGTTCTATAATTAATGATGTGGGTTTGGGGGAAAACAGAGCGAAATAAAAAAAAAACGGGAAGCGAATGGGACAGGTGCAGGTGGATGCATTGTTGCCCCCCAAACGTGTGTTGCTGGCGAGCAAAAAAAGGTGCTCACCCTTTGTCTGGTTCATTCATTTTCTAAAGTCATCCTCTTAGTACCACCGTATTTTTTTTTTGTTTGCTACTGCCAGGGTGAGGTTGATGTAATCCTGTTATATATTTATAACTTTTCGAGTAAGCTTCACTTGGCGTAGGATGGGTGTGAAAACTTTTCCTCCTGCTTCGCCTTACCCTGGCGTTTCCATACCGGCCGTACAGTCACACCGTGGCGAGGAGGTTTGATGGTACGTGGTGCCGGCAAACTGGAAGAAAATGGGTGTAAAATTAGTTAGGACAAGCATGGCAACTTTATGGCTCGTGCTGCTACGCAACGTACGTACTCGTGTTCGTTAAGGTTTTGGAGTAGAATGGGTATGTGCAAGGAGTTTTTTTTTAACAAGCGTCTGTTCATTTTGTGTGTGTGTGTGTGTGTGTGTGTTTTTTTTCAAAGAATTTAATAGAAAGAAAATGAATGAGAGCAGAAAAAACAGGAAATTTGCTTTAGGCAACGGCAATCGTGTGTAAACGGGAGAAAGGAGGAAGTTACGGTGAAGATCCGTGTCGAGTGTTTTGCGCCTGAAGGTATGCAAAGTGTAATGTTTTTATAAACTTTAATATCTCATTTTCATTGTCCAGTACGGCTTGTGGCACACAGCTGAGTGTAGCACCGTTTGCCTGCAGAAACAACACTTTAAGCGAATGAACTTTTTATTTCTTTCGGATTGAAAAGAAAATTTGAAAAGTGTTATATTTCACTTGATACAATCTTTCTGTTTTTTTGTTTGTTTGTTTTGTTGTAAAATAATTAACACTTCAGTTTTATTCAGCTGAAGACGGTTAAAATAATTTTGGAAAATCTTATTTCATCGAAGCTTTCAAAAGACAGAGGAAAAGCTTAGTAGCCTTTGTTGTAACGTGAAATAGTTTTGGTCTGGTGAGAGTAACTGATGCTGTGCTGATATTTAAATCAATTTGCTTCGTACTTTACGGAAGCTTTTTCATCCATATATATTTATTGATGTTTTACGATTTAATTTTAAAATATGAACTTTTAGACATAAGATTATTTACGATTGATATTTCATTGATTAGCGATCATAGAGCTGAACATATTAATTTTCACCGCTTCATCGTGATTTTCTTTAATTTTATCCTTTTTATAACGATAGCACTTGTATCGATTTTACGTCATCAGTGAAAAGGCTGTTGGTGACATCTTTGGTTAGTAATAGGATCGAAAAATCAAAAAGATGAAAGGGACCTATTTTTTGTAAAAAAAAAGGATTTAAAAAAAATTGCTGCTGAGAATTGCATACTTTGGGGCGCTTATCATAAATCAATAAACTAAATCAATTATTTTAATGAGTGAAATTTAAACCAGTAAGGACTGCTTGAAAATGATTTCAAAGTCACCAAAAATATTCACCCGGTCGGAAAGAGTACGTATTTAGCATACTTTTAGGCGCACCAACGGTCAAACAAGGTGGAACCACTCAACACAAACCAGACAGTCGGAGGAAGGGGCTCATCTTACTTGTTGGGCGTTACATCCTTCTGCATGGATAGCTGACCGAGGACACTCGACACACCAACGGCCAACAACATTTGGCGGTTTGGTTTATGATAATTGCCTTGATTATTGTTGGTGCGGTGTGGTTCCCGGGTACGGCCGTCGGCAACATTAATTGTCGCCGGCGTCCGCTAAAGGGCGGTTCGAGCTGGTTGCGTCGTAAAAAAAACCCCGTGCTTTCGTGTCGGCCGATGTGCAAGCGTTCGAGGTTCAATTTCACTATTTGATTAGACGGGTTTGACGTAAGACGGTGGAGAAGAGCCGTCTTGAGTGATGCCAACCGGGTAAGATATCGCCCGAATTGGGTCAAACAAGTGCACAGCACAACTGCCCGATGGTACGCTTTGGCAGTGTCCGGAACAATGTATGGTAGGCGGTGGGGATGGGGGAGTGGGGAGCGGTTTGATGGCTTCATTGTGAATCTCGTAAAATGCCGTTTACGAGGCTTATCGCTAGGATAGTCATCTCCGGTGGATGGGACAAACTGGTGAAGCCCACCATGGTGATGGTTCCCACCACCGCAAGCATAAAGTTTTGCCCAGCAAAAGAGCGTAAAGTTGCACTTGTCCCCGGGATGGAAACGGTCGCCGGCGTCGTTGCCATCGTTTGCTCGTGTGTGGAAGATTAGCGTCAAGCACCAATCGTCAAGTTTTGGTGACGAAGAGGAGGGGGAGAGGGGGGAGTGGGTCTTGCTTTAATGCAATACTGTTGCAAGTGTGTTTGAAGGTACGGTTTGGTTGGCTAGCTTTATGCTGAAAGATTTAATAAATGAGCAACAAAAGCGAGAGTGTCCAAGTGGGGATGGTATTTTATCTGAAGAGCCCTTTAATTTGATAGAGTTATGGTTTGCTATTAAAATGGTTCAAAGCAAACGAACTGCAGATACTATATCTTTAGGGGTTTATTTTTTATAAATTAAGTTTGATTTTCATTTGATTTAATCAACGCCTGAAGGTATGTAATCTATGTTATTACTGCTTGTCCGTTGAGCTGAGTTATGCGATGTTAAATACACGCAAATACACAATCGATCAATGTTTTTATTTTTCCAATGAGTTATGTTAAATAAATAACAATAAAATTAATTGTTTATAAAGATATTTGCAGATAAAGTAAATATTAATCCTCACGTTTTCCAGCAACATTATTGCACCGATTGCAGTGCTGCAGGCGCAAAGGGGCAAACCATTTTAAGCACGCCACAAAGTATGCAATTAGCATCCCATAACAAACTTCTTAGGAACTTATCCGAATAGTTGAACAATTTGAACGGATGGAAGGCATTTCAGCGAAATCCTGTTCCTTTCCTGCCAAAATCACTCAGCTAAACAGTAAACCCCTTCAGCACTAATGAAGCGCCCCGGATGCCAAACGAGAAACTATTTTGACACACTTTGACTTGCATCTTAATTGAGCGTGACGAGCCGGCCGGCGCCCTTACACCCCCGAGCGCGGGAAGGAAAGTAATAAGCCGCTCCGGTGCTGACAGCGGTGACTGACAACTGACTGGCAACCTACCGACGCTCGCCGAGCGTGGACATTCTACCGCACTGTCTCCGTTCTCCGAAAGCGGCTCGTTAAACCGCTCTTACTCAATGAGGCGGTTGGCCATCGAAAACATGGTGAATTGAGCGGCCACCCTTCGAGCGATGTCCTTCCTTCGCTGGATTTCATTGTACGCTCGTCATGATCTGTACTGTTTCGCTTTAATGCAAATCCGACTTAGTGTTGGCTAGGTAAAATTATAGCTGAGCGTCTGCTATTTGTCATCACGGTGTCGTTGGTGTTTGGCATCAGCGGGGAAGAAAAGAGGAAGGAGGGCAGTGGATCAACGTTTATTGACGACGGTGCATCAGCTTCTTTTTACCTTCGTCAGCGGAGGATGAGGTTTGATTGGAGTTCCGAACGGTTCTTCGGGGTGGAAGGTTGCTATAAAGCGACCTGTCAAAAGTCAATTCCTCCACGATTACCGGCGGCTTGCGCGTGAAGTTTTTTTCTTGCGGAATTGTATAGCTCGTTGAACTGTGTGTGCCTCTCTTTTTCTGATACCTGAGAAAAGACGGATGTCCGACGAACCACTCGAACATAATGCCTCCGGAGTGTCGTTCCCTTAAGTGATATTAATGACTCAACCGCACGGTAGATACACTCCATTTTCGCGGTGAAATTCGTTGAACCAAAGTGGAGATGGCGGTGGGGGGAGGGGGTGTTGCAGGGCTGCCTGATTGTGAATCAATCGGCAGTCTGTTTCGTCCTTCCAATTCCACCCTCCCCAACCTCGCTGACAATCCGGAAAACTGACACCGTCAAAGTCGGATTTGTTGACAGGAAACGGTCCTACGAGTCGCAGCCGCAGTCACCATATTCGCATCCAATAAAGTTTCGAGCGATCGGTTTTTGTGTGCGAGTGAGGGTAGGTGTGACAAGGGAGGAAGAACAGCACGGCCAACCCGCTACGAGTCAATTGATAGCAGATAGCAATCAATCATCCTGCTTAATGGGCCACCAGGGAAAGGACAGTGCTGTGTGCGAGCTGAGACCTCTAAAACCGGGACATCCCCTCCCACATACACACACACACACATGCACGCATACGCTCTCTGATTCGGCTGAACCATTCTTTCTGATCGAGAGAACTCACAACCGCAAGGAGGAGTTTACAGATGCGGGGAAGGAAGAGCCATCATTCCGGTTACATAGTTATGTTTTCGGCTCCGTAACCGAGGTTAGGTTCATCCATAAATGACGTAACGTTTCTAATAAAGAACTGAGTTTCTGGGCTGTTTGGTAAATGCGATGCAGTTAAAGTGCTGTGTGGACGCTTCGATTTATTATTAGTATTGTTTATTTGGTTTTTGCTCTATAATCTTAATTAATGGACAAAGATTCTTAATAATAAAATTCTTTATAGTCTTTGTTTGTTATTGTTGGAGAAGTTCCATAGAGATTGTTAAAAACGGTGAAACCGGAATCGATTTTAAAAATTAAATGCAAATATATCGTAGTCAAAAGTTCAGAAATACGTCCTGGTCGCTTCCCAAAGCCTCTATAAAAAATTAAAACAAGTCTATGAAAATAGCACCTAGTCAAAACAATCTATCACAGCATTTGCTCAGGAAACATCGGTTTTGATCTGTTAGCAAATATAATGTTTCTTTCCTCTTTAATTGAATATTGGTTTAAAATTATTAAAATGCATTTTGAATCTATATCCAGAACAATAAAATTCCCAAACGAGTCGTTACGTGATACATGGCTGTGTCCACTGGAGGCTTCTCCCGCTGGTGCTGGTAAATAAAAAAAAAAGGTTGCACGAAACCGGATCCCTTCCTCCACTGCCCCGAAACGATGGGATGAATATTTTATGTAAATTTGCCATTCAGTGCCTTTTTCCCGATCTCGTCCCTTTGCATCCAATCTCCCTCTCCTTCGCCCCTCCTTCCCACCCCATTTTCCTCCTCGTCTGCCCCAGGCACGATGGCAGCATCGTTGCGGGCCACGGGCCGTATCATGCTGGCTTAAATGTTACTTCTAAATAACAGCGAAAACAATCAATGCGGCTGTTTGGCATGGTGGGATCGTGATGGAGATGGAGTAATCGGGAGGGTGGTAGCATTGGTGGGGCTAACCTCACTTTTTGCTTCGCGCGTCGCAAAGCGCTGAGGGATCGGTCGTATATTATCTCGCCCCCCCCCCCAGCAAACAACAACAACAAGAAACAAAGAGAAAGAAAAAGACTGGTTCCCCTTAATGGGTGTAATAGAATAGGCCTATAACTGTCATTGGGCTGAGAGATTGTTATAGAGGGGCTGGAGCGAGGAGTGGTGGAGGTAGTTTAGGGGCTCATTTTGGAAAACAAGAGCCCCCCAGGGGGGGGGGAGAGAAAGGAGCATCCGCCGTGCACTAGGAGCGGTAACCCGCAGTTCGCGTTGACAATTTTGTTGGGGAGAACACAACGATCTAATTAAGGGTACAGCACACACTCCCACAACCAGATACTATTTTTGGCGGGGGGGAGGGAGAGTTTAATGAAAAGAAGAAAAAAACTGAGGGAAAAGAACAGCTCTTAAGCGCGATCGCAAGAACAACAAAAGCGTAATTTCAACGACGTCACACAGCTCCTAAAGGGAAATAAAGAGAAAAGTTTGTTTTTACCATTTTTGATGTTCTCTTTAACAAGCACAGACAGACACACACACACACTGGGCTCCCTAAATGGCCTTCCGGGTTGCGCCATAAAAATTCTGCTACCAAAAAGATTAAATGTTTGTAATTTGTGGTGCTTCGGTGGATGTCACCGGGATGAGTGCCGAGATGCGAAGGAATTCGACCCTTTTCTCCCCAGTAATCCTGGTCACGGCACCAGCGAGGGTGATGATCCAAGCACCGGAAAAGGTTTTTGATGCCTCTATCAAGCTTCCGAACGTGTCCTAGCGACCGGGGGTAGCATTTCAATCCCCACCTTACCCCTCACTTACTGAGAATGTTCGATTGGATCTTTCCGTTTCCCGTTTTCCACCGGCGAAGGTTTAGCTAGCGAATCAATACGCAAATCGATGTACCTGCTCCTGCCGGGTGTGTTTTGCCTTTCTCTCGCACTTTTTTTTATGTTTTGCCCTCTTTCTTTCCGGTTAAATAAAACCGCCATCCCTTCTGTCCCTCCATCACCAGCGACGGTGGCACACTATTCATCAATCAGTGTACGTTTCCTTGGGTTACTGCTTAGCTTCGTTTTACGGAGCTGCCATTTGTCATTTTTCTCCATACGTTCTTGTTGCTGGAATACTATTTTACTCTTGCAAGTGTGGGTACAGTAAGAACATCCTCCAAACTCTTCGGTTTCGTAGCTCTGAGTCGTGATCTGTTCTAATGCATGAAGGATAGCAGAAGGATTACTCTTAAAAATAGGTCTAGGGTGAGACTATAGCTCAGTCGGGTCATAGATAACAGCACTCACTGCTACAAAGATTATAGGAGGTACAAAACATTTGCTGGCATATTTCTACCTTGAAAAATTCCTGGAACACCTTTACTTTTCGTCAGCTACAGCTCACCAAATGTTTTCAATTACGTTTTAACAGTGTTTCCCTTGTATCTCTCATATTTGATGCTGTTCTACCACTTGTCAACGTTTCATCCATGTTGATATCAATGTATTTATGCTTTCTATACCTATTTGATGGCAAAACCATATTTATCGCTTCCGAATTTTATTTAAAACATCCCTTATCAATTATGTACTCTTTTCTACAATTCAACTCATTAACTGCGCATAAATCTATAATTTTTTGACGACGATCCGTAACGCTGACTCTACCCTATTTACCTCCAAAATAAATTTGCATAAATTTAGGCGCAACACGGAGGAATGATTTTTTTTTGCTAGGTTTTTCTTTACCACAGTATAAAAACAACAACAGTCAATGAATTTGTTATATAGCTTACAAACAAAAATCTTCATCAGAATATACGCTTTGGAGAAAATTTAAAAGTCCTTAAATCTATTGGTAATAATTTTATTTTGGTGAAGTGAAGCATAGTTTACCTCGATTAAAGTTTGTTAATTTTTTTCAAAATTACTTACATACAAAAACTGTAACAAAAAAGTATTAGAACTGTAACTAAACTATCAACACTGTTTCATCCCAATGATTCGCTCTCGGTGTCCGCTGGCCCTTCCATTGAACGTTTACAAAACATATCCCGCCTTCCGCTCTGTCTCTCTTCTCCACCCTTCGTGGGTGCTGTTGTCCGCCTAATGCTCTCACCCTGCACTGTGCATTGTAAATTGATATTTCACTCCAGAGGGAAGAGCGGGGGGGTGGGGAGGGGGAGGGGTGATGGAAGGTCGATTGATTTTCAGTTTTGATCGGCTATTGATGGCTGGCCAGGCAGGAACAACAATGGCTGGTCGTGTACTTACCGTAGCACCGTCCTGATCCACTCAGTTTCCTTTCTTGTGGGGGTTTTGTGTGTGAAGCAGTGGATTCGAAATCGAAACGGGGACTTGCCAGCCTAGACAAGGGTCCTTCGCTTCTCCGCTTACTCGAGAACAACATTTACAAAAGAGTGGCAAGAGGCGAAGAGCAGGAAGGGAAGAAGGACAGCAAAAGAAAGAGATAAAGAGGGCAAGGAGCTTTTGCTTTGGGAAGGGGGGGGGGTGAAAGGGAAGATGGGCGGGAGGGGTAGCGATGGAGATGTTTGTGGTGTCCCAGCAAAGCCATCAAAAGCCCTGCATAGGCCGCCATGCCGAGTCAACCAGCCCGAGCAGCCACTAGTGCCTGTCTGTCTTGTTTACTTTGCTTCGCCGTTTCTTCTTCCCAGCCGCCTCCCAAGCCCCAAGTTCGGTCTGTCTGCTGGAAAATGCAAAAAGGAAAGCCTTTTCGCCCCGCAGTGGATTTATAATTGATGGTCTGTTTGCACATTTGCCACAACCTCACGTTTGTGTGCTGTGTGTGAGCTTTTTTTTTCGTGCTCGCTCTCTCTCTCTCTCTCTCTCTCTCTCTCTCTCTCTATTCTTACAGTTTTGGGTTCGATGCGAAGGCCGGCGGATTGTGTTTGTGGTCCCGATCGGCAAAAAAAAAAACCATCCCCTAAACGGTGCTTATCGCTCGTTCACAATTTACAATCGCTTAATGCTAAAGAGGCTGTGCTTTTCTTATCCCTCTCTTCCTTTTCTTCTCTCTCTCTCTCTCTCTCTCTTTCTCTCTCTCTCTCTTCACCCCTCTTTCCCTTTCACAGACTGAAAAGCAAATAAGACTAATTTTTAAATCACACTCAGAGAGCGAAACCGAGTCTATTTGTCTGCTCGTGCACGCTTCGGCCTATTTATTTGTGGCTTCCCGGGGCACCTGTCCACCCAACCGCCTGTCCCGCACACTGTCTAGTCCCGTCCGTCGGATAATGTCCGGTTCCGGCTTCTTCCTCTTCTTCTTTCCTCCTGCCCCGCTGCTACGCGTTTCGGTTGTTGCCGAAGCAAATGATTAATTCATCATCCATCGGAAAGCGGGCGGATGCTAGCTCGGATTAAGCCGGAAAGCGAATGCCCATCTCGGTTTGAGTGGGCGACAGGCAAAAACTTTTCTCCAGGAGGGAGAGGGAAAGAAGGAGAGGGAGAGGGGAGGGGGAACTGAGCGGTAGAAAGAGGATGTAAATT
>KB670814.1:210680-226019 GCA_000349105.1 Anopheles epiroticus
AGGAGAAGAATTTCCTGTTTTCTCGTTAGATGACGATGTCCAGTATGTCCGTGGTTGGCACTAAGCGTAAGAGCACATTTTTCAAGTTTTTTTAGCTAAAGAAAATAGCACAAAGGCTAGGCACAAATCTTCCTATCTATCATGGGTTTCTAAGGTATGTTAGCGGACAACATCGTGCTGGCACCACCAACCATGAAAGAAACAGGAAAAATATATTCATCGCATGTCTGGCACATGGTGTGTCCAATCGATGCCAGTATCATTCATACTATCAAAAATTTAAAACATAAAGTAAAAAGGAGCTTTTATCGCTTATCACAAAATGTGCATAGAATGTGTTTGATTTGTATACTACAAACCGATTTCACCAGCTACCTGCTGCGCTACGGCGAACTTTTGCTCCAGCACTCCTGGTCACGGCACCAAGCTTTTTAAAAGGCTAATGCTTCAAAGACCCAAAATAAAGAGTGATGACTCTAGTTATCGCTTGTTTTTCGTTTTCTAGTGGTTGTTTGGGTCGCTGATGATGATGAGCGGTCCAAAGAAGGGAACCGATCTACAACCATACCCTGCGGAAGTCGTCATTGGATCATTTTATTTCCTAAATTCTCATACATATGGTTCGTCTAAAAACCAGAACAAAACGCCTAAATGTATGCTTTTTACGGGGGAAAGTACATTTTACTTTAATAGTTCATTAATTATAGTGAGCTTTTTAAAAAAAACAGCCACTTTTAAGGACTTTTAAACCAAAGGCATTGGTAAATGTCTAACACTAGAGTAGAAATATAAACAATGTATTGATGGCTCCTTCAATCAGTGGTATAAAAATTATGGCCATCAACACCTTCAAGCCTCCTATCTCTCCTTCACACTTCTCGACCCTAAGAACCACCCCTAAAAAGCTGTCAGCACCTTTCGGTTGCCCTGCTGAACAGTCTGTTAAAAAAAAAACAGAAAACGATCCATCGACACCTCACCCCACCATTCGAGCGTCATGTAGCGGCTCCATAATCGTTTGCATTTTTATCGAGCATTAGTTAGCACCCCTCCCCCCCCCACTCCCAAAACAAAAAAGCAACATCAAACCTACACTGATGTGGTGAAACATTGCGCACACCTTTCGAGCCGGTGCTCACCGTTGTTGGTGGGGGTACCTCTGAAGAGTTTCGCTCGTTTGATATGGAGTGCGCAGCCCCCGCTCCGTTCCGTTTCCAGGAAAGCGCAGCCAACCAGCTGTCGTTACATTTGAGTGCTCATAATTCCTGAACCGTTTTGGTTAATTGGAAGCGATTCTCGAGGTGGTTGCGGTGGCACGAGTGCTTCCCGATCCTTCCTCCCGCTGCTGGAATGTTCGGTTGGCTTGGGTGGGGATTTAATTTTATTTGGCGACGGATCGTTGCCAAGAAGATTCGCCCCCCACGCCCCGTGGCGCATGAAATATGATATGGAATGTTATTATTTTAATAAAGGCCTCGTGATTTTTCCTTCACTTTGAGGTTCGCTCTGGTATGGGGCGCCGGCGGGTTTTGGGCTGCTGCACAAGGCGTACCGAGTCAACATAAATAGAAACACACGCCTGTAGCTGAGTTTTTCGGAGTAGCTACTAGCGGGAGATAAAATACAGTAGCGAATGGTTGAGCTTCGGTTGAGGTATGTGATTGCCGCCCGAAAGAGGATCCAGTGGCGCATAACAACCCCCCCCCCCTTAAACGGAAAACCTCAAACGCACACGCCGCTTTGCTCGTTGCAAAGGTTTGTTGAAATGTTCGCCCATATCTTCCCAGCACCCAGCGTTCGCTAACAACATCCGAGCATAATTAAATGGGCATCGAGGACACTAATTTACATGCTAATGTTTCGGCCCCGAGCGGCCAGGGAATGGACGACCACGGGATGACAGTTTCATTAAGGTTTTGGGGGGCGAAGCGTTGCATAACGTCGGACCGTCCGGGCTGGACGTACGTAGCTTGGCTGTACACCAGCTGGAAGAGCAGGAGAGAGAGAGAGAAAGAGAGACAGAATTTATTATTCATGATCTTCGATCGGTTGTGCCGGGCTGCATAAGTCAATGATAAGAAAGAACAGGGGGGGGGGGGGGTCGTTGGAGAGCTTACCTCTATTTCAATTCCTACCCGCCTGGATTGGATTACGCGCGTTCTCGTACCGAGCGCCGTGTTGGCGCTTGTCACTACGATAAAGGCCCCGGCGTCAATTAGATTTCTCCCGGAGCGGCAGAGGCACCCTTGCCTTCCTCCCACTCACAGGCAGGGAGGGGATGGGGAGGAGGGAATCCATTGGGTATGCGTCATTTTCGATGGGTTTGATGAATTGATGAATAAATAATAATTCATTTTTTCCTCGCTCGCCCGATGCGATAGTAATGGATTGAAAGGACGCGAAGGTGTCGGAGGGGTTTATAAGGGGGAAGAGCGGGGAGTAGGGTGAGGGAAAGGAACAACAATCGATAGCACATCACGCACCTAAAACCTGCACTGGAAATAATAGCAATAAACCGGGCTAACCTTCCAACTAGCGCTATACTTTCCCCTCAAACCCGCCTAAAGTTATGCAATGTGCAGTACAAACACCCCATTTATGCCCTTAATATATGTTTTCTAATTATTTCGTACTTTTTTTCCCTCCCAGTCCGCGTGCCCGCACTCCATTTATTCTTCGACCAAAAGCCCGGGCCCGACATTGCGCCCGAATGGTAGGCTACGTGCCGCACACCGCTCGGCTTAATGGAGCTCGAAAGCCGGAAATTCGAACCAGTACGCAGCCGTCCGAAAAAGCACCGATATCCGGGATGGTTGGAGCGAGAAAAACTATGCCATGAGCTGGGTCAGTTTGAGACTAGTACTGGGTTGCGGCGAGGCTTTACGGGCAGGAATGGCCAAAACCGAGTGAAATCCGATGCCGGGCTGGTGTGAGGGATGCCGATTGGATTTCAACGGCTGTTTGGTGGCGCTGTGGTGTTGGTGAAACGAAAGCACGAACGGGCAGACCGCAATGGCGAGACGGTGATTTGACTGGGCACAGGTTATGGGAGAAGGCTCGGCCGGGGACAGCACACGCATCTCGTGTAGGGTGCCGGTGGTCGTACAATTCAGTATGAAATGGTGCGTTTGTTAAAGGGGACCCAGCGGGACTGCGCTTGATGTCAAACTGGTTACGGCCTGCTGACAAGCACTTGAAGGTGGGCTGGAAGGTTTTGCTGTAGCGCATGATATGAAACGGTGTTGCATACATTTAGGGGCTTGTTTTGTGTCACCAAAATGCTGCAAACATTTCTTTTAATTTGTTTTTAAATTTATTTCACTAATTCGATTATTTACTTCTGTTTTATTTTTAACACGCTCGGTATAATCCCTATTTTGCACGTCAAAAAAAAAGAATAATACTGTTTTAAAATAAAAATAAAAAAACGCTACTGAATCATCTTTAAAAAAATTCACTTCATGACAAAAGATAAAAAAAAAGTTCGTGCGAACCTTACCAATGATATGAATATTTATTATTTTTGTTTTGATAGCTATTCCCATGCTCGATGATGGCACCAGCTTTTCTGGGCTAACCATCCTTCTGCCATGAATAATGTTGCATTAAGAACCATCGTCTTATCTTCTCAAACACTCAATCAGATCTCGGTTGAAAATCCACCATCAAATGCAACATAACAACTCATGTTTGCGATAGAGAAACCCATGACTAATAAAACAGCCTGTAGCAATTTGCTACTTTAACCGAAAGGAAAAGATTTCCTATCTGCATCACTTGCCTCTCTCAAGGGTGTAACCAATTTAAAGGTGACAAAATCAAAACCCATTCAACACACACGCACACATTCGGCATCATCGGCACGCCGCCACGTCTCATGCACAAGGTGTAACCAATCAAGCAAAAACTAAAAAGCAAACAAAACGAAACAGAATCCCTACGGGGAGGGAGGTGCGGTGATGTGTGGAGCGAAAAACTCGGCTCTCCTCCAATGGCACTAGACAGTCCCAGTCGAGAGCAGCGGTGGAGCGGATTCCAATCGGCACTGATGTCACTTCCAGTGGCTTTTGAAGTGTGCCACCCGATGCCGGGGAGGGGGGGGGAGCGAAAAGTGGGGGGACTAACACGAGGATGGGAGAAAAAAAAAATCGTAAGAAAATGGGCGAACCCTCGACTAGTGCTTCGTAGGGTGGCTAGGATTGGAGAATTTTTATGCTGACTCGTGCCTTTTCGTTCCAAACGTGGGAGAGAAGAAAAAAAAACACACACACACAGCAACCCGTCCCCAATAAGCACATCGATGAACCGTCTATGCTAATGGGTCTGCCGATGGAACGGGCGAATACGAGCGTGTCTATTTCGATTCTTATCATCTGATTGGCTTTCGGCGCGCCCGTCCCAGAGGGTCCCGCGCAACAAAACCTTGTACGGAGCCGCTTGGGCTTGTATGCTGGCTGGTGAAGCGGGTGGCTAGTTGTGTAAAAATCCCCATCAACATGACCGTACAGTCGCTCCGCAGGGCGGTGGAGGCGCCCGGTGTTAGAACAGCAAAACTTTCGCCGATGGAGGCGCCTGGTGTCAGCAGAGAAAAGTGTGCTAGCAAATAGAAAGCGAAGGGAAATGGAGCTAGCGAGCAAAATCTTATCATTCAGTACGAATGACCTTTTTTCCCTCACGCTCCCAGGAGCAACCAACACCCCCCCGCCCCCCTCCTCCTTACCAGCTCCCGAACCCCGTGACGGTGCAAAAGCAAAGTTAGACACTTTTATTGAACCCGGCCCGTGCCCTCGATCAACCCGAAACACACACACACACACACACACCGTCACACTTGTTCAGTTGCTGCTTTTGCTACAGTTTTTCTGCAGCGGCAGTGTGCTGGCACAGAACTAAGGGCAGGCAGGAAGCGTAAGCGTTCGGGTGCGGATGTGAGCTTCCCGGGGCGCCTCCGATCGAGCGGCATGTAACCGAATCATATAAAGAGATTCGCCTCGAAGAGGCTCGCAGCAAAGAAAATTGATTCCCCTTTTTATTTGTGCCGCTGCACTGGCAAACTGTTCAACTGTATACTATCCTGTGTGTAGGGGGTGTGCGTGTAAAAGGTACTCCGGCAGGCTGGAAAATATCCTCTCTTTTATCTGATTTTTCACTACGACATCCCATTCACGCCCTTGTTTTCTATCTCTCTCCCTCTTTTTGTGTTTTTTTCCCTACGCGTAGCAAAGAAAAAAAAACCACCTCCATTGTTCCTCTTAAAAATGTTAGACGCCCGCACGAGTGTGTGTGTGTGTGTGATGACATTAGCGGAAGGGAATAAAATCAAATAAAAGGCAAAAATCAGACACGTCAACTTTTGCTACCGCCAGCAGTAGCAACACACGCAGCACACACCGGTTTGGGTTGATGGGTTTTTTGAAAATCAACTTTTTTGCTTGCGTCAGTTAGATGCGCAGGGATAATGATAAGAATAAGAAGAAAAAAAAACGGACGCACACATATACAGTGCAGCACAGCAGAAAACACGGACGCTTCCTTTGTATTTCAGTTTTTAAAATTGAAATATTTAGCACAAAAAAAACTTTTAAAAATTTATGTAAAAAATTATCTCTTGTTTCCCAATATTTGCCACCGAACCAAAAATGAAATGTTTGAATGAAATTTTATTCAAACGAAGCTTTTTAATAACTGCTCAATTTTTTAAAAATATTTATTTATTTATTTATTGACAGTATTTTACAGCGCTTATCGTATTAGACTATGCTAGTAAGTTAATCACGTGCTTTAGAAGCAAAATTTTATACTAAAAAAAAACTAAACTCATCATGATTAATGAATGAATGAAAGAACATTTTTGAGTGACCAAAAGAGTGATATAAATCTGAAACAAATAATTCTAGCATAGCTGTCAAAATTTACTGTATTGGCTAAAGTCTAGATTAACCCTCACCCTATTTACGCGACGCCTAAAAGTATGCTATTCCCGTTTTTGTCACTCTATTTGCCAAATTCACTGTTTTAATTACGCAAAAAAAATACAGTTTTTTATAATAATTGAATTATTTTAAATGCTGTGTATAAATGTGCGTGTGTTAATCTAGGCGCTAGCCCGATACAATATTAAGAAAAGAGGGTAATGTTTTTATACTTCATTTAATTGCATTATTATCTTAAGTTTTCAAATATTTTATTTTGCTTTTATTAACTAATTAATAATTAATGATATATAAACAAATTATACTTTGGAACTTTCAACACTATGCATATTGAAAAAAGCTGTTTTATGTTTATACACAGCGTTGAACATAATTGTATAATCATAAATATCAAAACATATCTTTCTTACATATTTAAAAAAACTGTTAAATATTTTTTTCGCATTAGTTAAACAGTCAATTTGAAGGTACGTTTCGAAAAAAAAAACACATAGAAATTGCGATACTCACCGCATGGATTTGGCAAACCGTGCGACGAAAACGGGAATTGCATACCTTTAGGCGCCGTGCAAATCGGGCGAGGGTTAATCTAGACTTTAGCTTCCGCTTTTAAGCTGCCGATGAGTTCATTTCTTTTCGCATTATATTTTTGCCTTATTAAACATTTTTTTTTATATTTTGTATTTAATTTAAAAAAAACACATTTCATGGGTTTTCAATGATGTTTTCATTTTGCAAGGTATGCAGTTTTCAGTGTATCGAGAAAATAAGATTGAATAATAGTTTCCAAGCTGACTTTAGTGAGAAAAAAACCATTCAAAAGCAATAAGCAGACACTTTTCTGTGACCTGCTGTACACGAGCGCTTGGCACACCAATTGCTAAGCTGTATTTATTTTGCTCGGTTATCACTTTCTTGTCCAATGCCTCTTTGGTTTGTTTTTTCTCCTTCACAGCGTCTTTCCCAGCGTTATCGTGCGTCTCGCTGTACGGCTGTGAAATATTTGTCAGCAAAATCAACTAATGTGGCAAGTTTTTGCACTTAGCCGAAGGTGGACAGTGTGCGGAACGAGCGGCCGCTAAGCTTTACTCATCCAGCAGGCCGGGATGAGCAACGCAAAGAGCAAAGCCAGCGCGAAGTAGCAGTTTGGCTAGCACAACTATCGGCGACCGTTCGGTTGGAGCTTGGAGCTGTGCGTTGCTGATAGAGGAACGAAAGCGAAGCAACATTATCGCCAGTCAAAAAAAAAAGGACCACAGGAGGGGGAGTTGCTAGAGAGTAAGAGAGAGAGAGAGAGAGAAGATAGAAAAAAGGAAAGTAAAAAATTGAGGGCCGGAAACGAGAAATGTACATCAAATGAAAAAGCGGATGAAATAAATCAAACGATATGAATCCAAATCGAATAAAACGGTACACGCAGGAGACGAGGGAGGCGTGCGATGGGAAAGGAAATTATGGGGACCTTTCATCACCGTGGGAATGAGCGAATGGAACGCAATTGAGAAGGGGACACACACACACCCGCATAGACAGCGCAGTGTGAGGCAAGGGAAAAGGACATTTAGGAAATTGAATCATTCCGTCGCGATGCCACGTGCTTCAGAGCGTGACCCGCACGACCAGACCAAGGTGCAGGGTGGGATGGAAGCAAAGGGCAGGGGATGGAGGGATAAAAAGAGCGAGGGAGAGGGATATGATCGGTAGTTTGTTGAAATCTGAGTTCGCTTTAACATAAATCAAGCGACAAGTGGCAAGTACAAATCGAAGCTTCCGGCACGCTTACCGACCGATACGAGGGGTAGGGGGAGGAAGTTGTGAGGCTGCCGCTGAAATTGTATGTTTGGCCAGGTGAGCCCTGTTCAGCAGTGCCCTCGAGTGCTGCGAGTTTATTCGATTATGTTTCGGAGCGGGTTTGCGGATAGAGGTGTTCGTGCCTGCCGAGCACGGTCCTTGAAGTACCCGGGGGCGCTCAATGGCCAGGTTGTTAATGATGTTAATTAGCAGTGTTATCGCTCTATTGACGGTTTTGTTATGGCTTAAAAAGAGCATTACTGTAACATTGTTGATTGATGTTGAAATGTTACAAAATCCCTCATAGGTATTACATTGATATTCAAGAATTTGAACTCTTGGATTACGTGATCTTAGAGTGCTTCTTAATATCTGGCTTACTCTACAGAAGCATTTTTCATCAACCAACTCCAATGCTTTATGTGTTCCAGGTTTAGTTCAACATGTTTTAATTATGACGAAAGAAAAACTTGATTAGATTTCAAACAAAAAAAATATTGAAAGAAAAACTATTCTATCAGATTGGTGCTTACTTCTTGGACTTGAATCGCAGAAAAATGCCTCACTATACAAATAAAATCATTCTGGGCAAATAAAATTATACTCACCCTGCCATATATATATATATATATATATATATATATATATATATATATATATATATATATATATATATATATATATATATATATATATATATATATATATATATATATATATCCCAGGCCAAACTGATCAGGCCATATCAAGAATGACCATGACCAACGTCACATGCCAAGTGAAGGTGGAACTCTCAGCATCCTTTGCTACCACCAAAGGTCTGCGCCAGGGGGATGGGCTTGCCTGTCTATTCTTCAACCTAGTGCTAGAGAGGACCATCCGTGACTTGGAGGAGGAGACTTCGGGAACCATCTTCTACTAGTCTACCTAGATCTTGAGATACGCTGATGACATAGACATCATTGGTCTGCGGGTCTCCTATGTAGCGGAATCCTACTAAAAGATTGAGCAGGCGGCAGAAGACTTTGAGTTGCAGATTAACGAGACAAAGACCAAACTGATGGTGGCACCACCAGCGGTCGTACTACCATATACCGACTCACGTAGAGGTGACCGTACGGATTGGTGAACGCACCTAAGGTGAATTCTATAGCTTGAGGAAGCATTACACCCCACAAAACCTGTCGCGACGGGTGAAGCTGAGACTATGCTACACCTATATAGTTCCAGTACTCACGTATGCCTCTGAGACATGGACTCTGTTCACATCTGACGATACTCTCTTAGCCGCGTTCGAGAGGAAGATACTCAGGAGGATTGTTGGCATTATACGAGAGGAGGGACAATGAAGGGACCTTACTGTTGTGCAGCACATTAAGCTCGCTCGATTCCGGTGGGCTGGTCATGTTATGCGCATGGACCCGGACGACCCAGCCCGTAAAGGTAAAATGGGAAACAATCTGTGACGATAGCGTTACGTGGCGTTACAAGTAAAGTAGATGCGTTACAGTGGATCTGAAGAAGAAAGCAGAAAGCTAAAACTAGGCATATGTTTATTTTAAATTTAGGAAAACTTCATGGTTTGTTTGAATTATATAAGTAAGCTTTTTTTATAGTTAGATTCAATCTTTACTGTCCTCTTCATTTATTATTTTATTGTTCGGTAATAACGGCCAAACAGATAGTGTGTTACTGTTAGTGTTCTTTGAAAGCTGTGTATTTATATGTGTTATAAAAGCAGAAGCTTTGTTATTACAATCAGTAACGATGAACGCAACATTCGTTACCTGTTTTTTAGCTGCAGCAAGAGGAAACGGCAATGCGAACGTTACAATTACATTGCAACGCGCTAACGAGGGAAAATTCCCAAAACCTCTTTCACCGTGCACTCGAAAAACAAAAACTAAAACAGAAATCCAGCACTGACTGCTGCCGCTGCCTGCTACGTGCTGGCACTGCTTAACAAGCTTAACAATACCAACAAACTGCGAAAACACGGACCCGCCCGCAAATCAAACTCGCACCACGGCGGACGCGGCTTTTCCGGATTTAACGCAGCCCATGCGCACGATGTTTTCGTTTGTGTTTTATCCCGGCAGGCACCTATGCGTGCGAGTGTTTGCTCTGCTGACGATAAACTGCTGGTGCTTCCGGATGGTTGTTTTTTTTTTGTTTTGATAAAGTCCAGAGCTTTTCTTCGCGTTGGCTACCGGCAAACGGCAGGTACCTTTTTTTTGCTGATGAGTTCACCAACCGATGGCAAGCTGGCCGTCATTTTGTGTTGCCCACACGCTTTCCTCTCTTTTGTTCCCCCCCCCTCTCCTCCCCTTTCTTCCATCCCTCTTCCAAGTGGAACGTTCTCGTCAGCGTCACCATCGTGCTCAGGCCCTCACGTCTCGAACGAGCTCTCATTAAATTCGACACATCAACACCGTTTTGCGAAATGCTTCTTCCTTCAGCATCGCTGGGCAACGGGGTCGGCAGTGTGTCCTCGATTTCGTTTATTTACGGTGCGTGCCGGCGTGCTCCTTATCCTTCGGGTGGCCCTCTGCGAGGCGGCGAATGCAGCACAGCTCACTAAAATATTCCATGCACCATGAATTAGCTTTTAATAATTTTCTCCAATTTCCCTTAGCTGCGCTAACAACAACGGCTGCCAGCCCACTCCAGGCACAGAAGCTTCCGCACGCCTCGTATCGTTACAGCGGGTTTTTTTTCCCGGGGGGAGGGGGGGGGTCTGCACGGCACGGGAGCCTCAACAGTGTTTCGTTCACTTTGATGTCGAAATCAAATTAGAACGAATGAAACGACACCGTGCCGGGCAGACGGCACTGTGCTGACTGTGTCTTCGCTCAAAGGTGGAGGGAGGGATGGAGGCCTCGCTCCCCATCTCGTCTTAGTACCAGCGTATCATCTCCTAGTGCGGAAGGACGCAGCAGCAACTGGAGCAGAAAACAGTCGCTCCGGCCAAGATTGCCATCCAGGATAAGGGTAAGCAATGGAGGGGTGGTGGTGAAAAATGAGCGAATCTAAATGACAAAATAAAGAGACGACAGCAAGTGGTAGCCTGAGACGAGGGAGTAAGAGAGGGAGGATGCAAAAAAAGAGGTTTTTTCTCCTTGTAACCCAAATTGCTTCGCTCGGTTTCATCGCGTAGTGGGACGGGTGTGTGGTGCCAAGAAAACAAAAAAAAAGAACAGCTTGCTGAAGGACGACTTTTTGTGCCCGGTGGTTTAGTTTTTGCCTTGTTTTTGTTTTTGCATGTGTTCAGCCTTTATCAGTGCGTATCCTTTTTGCGAAAACGAGCTCAATCGCGCAAGCGGTATGGCGGTATAAGTGTGAGTAGTTTTTGTGCCCTTTAAGTGACAATTTTTCGTTTTAACTTTTTCATGTTTCCACAAACATTGCGAGAAGAAAATTAATTTTGTAAAATATGATACGAAACAGTAGCACATGTAATGACATAATAAAATAATAGTTAAATATTATAAATAAAAGTCTTCAACCTAGGCTAGCAACGAACAGTTAATAACGATGGAAAGAATGCAAAATGAAATCGTTTTTATTTCCTCCTTTTCTGGAATGATAACTTCACATTTGAAAGCTTCTTTGAGGTTCCATAATTTTGTGGAAAAAAAATACTTTAAAAACCATCAACAGCACGATTCAAAATTGTTAAACCAATGAACTTTATTTCCTTGAATTCTATGCAAAGGATTTTATGGGTAGAGGTTTGGGTACGGCGTGAAACAGTTAAAATTTATTTATATCTATATTTCTATTTATTATATATTTATTCATCAAGAGACGCTTCAATTGTATCGGCAGTTAATATTGACATTTGACAATTTGTTTTCCTCAAGGTGTGATTTTTTGTAACGCATTAGAAATCTACTTAATGAACCACGGATACATTCAAGAAGGAAGTTACAGAACTTTTTTCAAAGCTGCGATTTTATTCTTATTACTATTTTTAAAAATATTTATTACTAAGCAAGTACTTGACTGTTTTTCAGTTGTCTTACAGCACACATGAAAAGTAGGTTCGATTTTTAAGAACATTTTAAGAACTGTATTGCAAATAGTTTTTATTCCATTTCAAGATTTCACTTCATTTTTGTAATACCAATTGAGCTTCAAGTACCTTTCACTCCATTGCAGACGCTTGGAACTGTTGAGACTAGTATTTGCACTTTCTTTCAAACCTGAAATCGAAAGGAATTTTAGAGGAATGAAAGCTCAAACCTTTAAAGTCATCTGTCAGCACTTCTTTCCTTTCTTTCTGTTTTCCTTCTTTCACAAAAGAGAACACATCATATGCTCAACTGATTTTGAAAGCCATACAAGCCGCACCCATTCGTCGGTGTTCGGCAACATTGGACTTAATGCATCCCGTGCACAAATGGGGAAGGAAACCCGTGAGCGGAAGCAAACGTCTTCATCCTCGAATCCCTCTGTTCTGTTTCTTTGGCGGCTACGCTACGATTCATCACACGAAACTCTTCTTTCCGTTTTTTTTTATTTATCCCCATTCAACAGCGCATCAGCATAAACATCATATGTCTAGAAATTGCAAAGCACGACGTGGAAAGGTACACAAAAAAGCACAAAGGAAAGAAGTGCCTGGGAAGATGAAATCTAACAAATACACACACACTGGCAAAAACTGAGTCAACGCAAATATTCCAGTGAGTGAGTGAGCCTTGCGTGAATACAAAAGAGCTCTGTCTGTTTGTTTTTTTTTTGTTTCTTTTTTATTTGCTATTTCCGAAAATCATTTCTGCTTCAAAAACATTCAACCAGCACACACACACACACACCTATGGTTATTTCGATGAGTAATGGAATGAGTAGAGTAGGAGTGAACGGGGGAGAAAGGAAGCGTATTTTTCTATGAAAATTTAATTCAATATCAAACGCTTTGCAGTCACCCTGAAAAAAAAGGTAAGTGCTCGTGAGCGTTGGAAAATACGCAAAACCGGTGTGAAAGGATGGCCGCAATGTTTTTTTTTTCTATCTTGGCGTTCTTTGTTTTGATTGTTGTTGATTTACGTTACGTGCAACCACACCTGCCACCTCTCCCCTCGCCGCACTGCGCGGCGTAACGATTGTTGCTTGGTTGCAGCAACACGGTGTTTGGCAAACCATTTCCCTGCAGTGGTTGTCGCTGCGAGTGCTCGCAGGGAAAAGGTAAAAGGTAAAAACTTCCTCGTCCGAAGTGTTAAGGACAATTGGGACGTTCCCTCTTCCCACTGCCTCCGTTCCGGGGTTTTGTGAGCTTTTAGTCAGGGTTTCGTTTTTTTTTATTTTTATTTTTTTTTGGTAAGTAAAATCCACGATGGAGGCGCCCAGTAGTCTTACCGCGCTGGGTCGATGGAGGCGCCCGGTGGTTTGTGGTTTTTCACGTGCTGATGGAGGCGCTCACGGGCAGGGGTGAAAGCTTCATCGCTGCATGGTACGCCTTTGCTTGATGGTTCTTTTAACGCAAAATACACTCACCCACGAACATGGAAATTAAATGCACAGAAGTGCCGTATGTGCTTGACAAAGCAGCGTAAATGAGATTGCGTACCACGAACCAGCACGCTGGGGTTTTGCTGCTAGCAGTTATTTACTCTTGCTTGCGCAAGGCTTTCGAACATCTTTCAAACAGCTCTTTTATGCTTGCCGATTGTCTGTTCACCTGCGTTACTTCTCGGCGTTATGTGCTTGTGTGCTTGTGTGTGTGTGTTTGTCGGTGTTTATTTTCTTCTTAAGCACATTTTTTTTAACCATTTCATCTCCGTCGGTACGTTAACCAATCCCATCGCTCTGCCCCAACTCGGTCCGGTTTCCCCTTAGTCTGGCCGACGCGTGACAGTTACCGATAAGGCGACGAAAAGCTTTTTTTTCCTTCAACTTTTTGCAGTTTCTCGAAGCAAAAAGTTTAGCGTACGGGTGCCACGTAATGGTCGTTAGGGTGAAAACATTTTCGTTGATGCTTTGGTGAGGCAAAACCATACGCACACCGATGCTGGCGATGATCAATTACTGGTTGCTGCAAGACTGGGACGGCTTTAGGCGGGGGAGAAAAATCTTGCGAAGAAAGGTAGCAGCGAGTCGTCGGCGAGCAGCTGATGCTGCTGCTTGCTGGCATATGCAAAGTTTGACATCCTTTCGGCACGGAAGCAAGGAAATGCCATGACGACCCGTCATGCAGATGGGATCATGCAGATAAGCTGGAAGCCCACCCAGACCCGGGCGGCTGCGTGTGAACAGCCCACCTGCTTGACCAAACAAGCGGGAAGTAATTTTAGCTTCGCTGCTGGGTGATGAAATTATTTCTGCTTGGTTTCCCATCCCACCAACTAATCTAGCTAGCAATGAGACAATCATTTTTTTTTACCCTCCCCACTAAATCAACGCTTCAACCCGATGCCGATGGGAAGGAGACCCGCTCAGCCGGTCGCTGCCTTGTCAGCGAAGAAAACAAATGAATACATTGTCGCATTATTCATGCAGATAAGTAAACGCAGCAAACGGTATGCTCCGCCTGCTACACACTTTCCCGGCGGGGCGGGAAAACCCCGGTGGAAAATTGGCGCTGCTTTCGCGTTTGGGTGGCGCTCGTGCCACTAAATTGTTGTTTATTTGCATTCACCTCGTGGCGCGTGTGGGTGTGTGATTTTTTGCTCTCAATTGAATCTTTCTGCCTGGCGAGAAGTGTGATCCTCTCCCTCCCCCTTTTCTCCCTTCCTGCTGTTGTTATTACCGGACTCGCTAACGAGCACTATTTCCGTTCCGCAAATGTGTTACATAAGACAACGCAAACGAGGGATGGGCGCCCAAATGGGGGTGTAATGCTGTTTGCTCGTAAATCTTACCAAACAGCGTGTGTTGTGTGAATCTTTTCGACGCACACTGGAAGTATCACCCCGGCCCGCTGCAATTCTATGCCCGGCGCCTAAAGGTATGCAAAATATTTATTGCTTCATTTTACGGTAACGCTCGGTGGTGGCAGCGGGGGAATCGTGCGAGCAGTAAAATTCCCCTTCAATATGCAAGCAATTCGTTGTGTTTGTCGAGCACAGACAAACAGAAAGATTAAGATGCGGCGAGCGTTTGTCACCCCTTTCACACAAGTGCCGTCGAGTCTCGTAAACAAGCTGTAATCCTTTCACTGGAAGTCTATGATTGCGAATAGGGGATGGCATTGACAGGTTGTGGTAGGGTGCCTAAGGTATGCAGAATGTAATTTTAATCTAGCTAGGCTAACTGGATCTAGTAACATTCCAGCAGTCTAAAGAATCCAAAACATCTGGGTGGAATGTAAGCAGATGATGGTTTCCGTAAATATTTTTGATAATAAATACTGAAAACAGGAACAGGCAGCAAGCTTTCTAAATATTGGAAAATGTCTTGACCTTTCTTTTTATCTGGATATAATTTCGTACCCGTGAACATATGTCACACCATAATTGGTCCAGCAGCTGGTTATACATGCATAGCATTCCTGGAACTAATCTATGGTTTATGTAAGACACAGGAATTATTTTTCGTACTAAGCCTGTTCTAGGGAATGCATTTTCCCGGTCTCGTTCTTGTTTCAGTACTTTATCTAAATGTAAACTTGCTT
>KB670814.1:227414-262499 GCA_000349105.1 Anopheles epiroticus
CGTTACGTTGCGTCATAGCATACCTTCAGGCGTTCCATACCCATGCAGCACAGTTTAAAAGGGGAAACGTAGCTCACAGTAGCTCGTTTCACAATCTTTCGTTTCATTTCGCTACAAGTAACATAAAGTTGATTTCCAAACTCAACCATATCCCCGGCGACAGCATTAATCACACCCGTCTGGTGTAACGGAAAACCGGTGAACAGAGAGAGCGAGAGAGAAAAAAAAATAATCAGATAAAATAAATCCCATGCACACTCGCACGCCCGACCTTCGGCAACCGATCGATCTGTCTGGCTGGTTTGAAGCAGCTTTAAAAGGGGATGCTGCAAGCCCCCAGCCCAGCGAGTCCAACGCTGCTAGTTTCCAGGGGGGACAATAATTTTCAGCAACATGATCTCCTTAATCTTTTCCACCATCGCCCCTCTTCTTTATGGCAGTTTTTAGTCCGTATTTTTTTTAAACAACTCCCCCGAGATGAATCGCATCGTGCCCAAGCCACCCGTAACTTTTAAGCTTAGAGAGGAGCCGGGTTTTATTTGTTTTATTTGTGCATCGCTTTCTTCCCTTTCTTCGGGTGCGCATTAAAAGCTGATTGATAGAAGCGTCGATTTGGGCCGGCTATGATGGGATTTCCTTCTTCGATGATGAAAAATGACACGGCAAGAGAGTGTTTGATTGGACACAAATGTCTAAATTCCGCCCTTCATCCGCTCGCTTAGAGACAAGAGAAGAAGAAAAAAAAAACGCAGTCTCGGCTCAGTTGGCGCCCAAAGGTATGCAAACACCAACGAGTTGCCATCTCGTTGGCTTGCCGTAAGATGCCGATCGGCTGGGAGGTTTGCTTTGCTCGATTAAATGTGTAATCGATGCAGCATGGGAAAATGCTATCACTCTTCATGATGCCTTACCACAAACACATCCCTGCCTTCACATATAAATATATGTAGTTGTAAAACTCCTCCTGTACCTGTGCGGTTTAGCAGCTTCAGCTGGTACGGTCTTGTAGTCATACGTCTGCCCAAGCAAAGGCTGCGGGCGAGCTGGCTTCGTACACGCGCTGAATGATTCATCAAGTGTAAACTACTCGCAAGCAGGTGGAACATAGGGAGAGGGCTGAAGCCGAAGCCAACTGGGTCGTAAGTAGATTACACCGGTCGGTCGGCGACACAAAACCCTGCCCCTCGGCTGAAAGGCACCCGGGCGTCGTTCGCCTCACCGGAGAATAAATTCAATTAGGATAAAATAATCAAGTACGCAAACGGGAATGTAATGCTCGGATAAAACAAACGACACACAGGCAGCGCCACTACCACTACCCGAGCATGCCCTTCTATTTCGGTTTCGTCTAGTTCGTGTATGGCTAGCGTGTAGAGGGCGAAGTGGATACACTTCGCCTCGGGCCATTCCGTAGCGGTAAAATATTCGCTTGTTTTTTTTTTTAGAACTCCGATATCTTACGGCTTCCGATAAGACATCACCGCCGCTAGCCTCCCGTACCCTTTACCCCCTTTTGCTCGGTCGCAGCAGCCCTTGCAAAGCAAAAGCGATTTATGGTGTGTCTTTGCCGTCTGGGCGAAGGTGTGATAGCCGCCGAGCGAGTGGCAAACGCCGAAGCTTCACGTTTACAATTTTACGACAAACCAATGCATGGAGCTGCTGCTGCTGCTGCGGCAACTTCCAACGCAGAGCGCGGACCGTAGCGCGTTGGTTCTCGCTCGTGCTCACCCTCCCAAGCAGCACATTTGTTCTGCGATGCGAGTTTTATGTTAATGCTGTCAGCAGAACAACAATTTCTGGGTCCCTTTTCCCCGCTCCCGCCTTTAGCCGCTCGTCCCATTTCCTTTACGCCCAGCGGACAGCTTCCGACGCGTTCGGACATTCACAATTTAGATAATGGCTATCGATGTCACCCGTTTTATTCCGTAAATCGACTACTAAAAACTCCACCGAATCAATGAACTGTGCAAACGGTGTGTGTGTGGAAGAAGGGTTTTTGTTGCTTATCGTGTTTCCGTCTTCGACCATCCCCTACCTTACCCTGTTGGCGTAAAACGACACCGGAAGCTTTTTTCTTTCCCATAACCCTCTTCCTTTCTCTTCTCACTCTCTCTCTCTCCCTCAGACACCCTCTCTTTTTCCTGCAGGTGGCGGTAAGTGCTTAGACTGTCAGCTCGGTCGTAACATTTTTGCATAACAGATTCAGTTGGATCGTGTTTTCGATTTTTCGATCAGCCCGTTCGCTTCTGGTTCGGGTAGCTTTACTGCCTTCCTTCCGTGCTTGGGACGTGTAACATTTAGCATACAACCATAACCACACACACACACACACTCACTCACAGGTCGTGTTGGTACGGTCGTGTTAGGCTGCCTCTTTTGCATAACTATCACTAGGTGTTCTTTCGTTAACTCTGGTCATTTTTTTTTTCCTCCCGTCCCGTTTCGTTGCGGGAGAGAGATGCTTTGCAAGGGAGGGGGTGGGGAGAGATTTTGGCACAGGATATGGACAGGAATACACAATTTTGTTGTGGGTGCTGGGAGCTGCCCTAAAACTGATATGACGGTTTCGAACGGTAGCGGGTACAGGTTGGGAGGGAGGAAATGCTAAAAATTAACGATAAGCCAGATAAGATTCACGTTCGACACAGATTATTTGCATTTCGGGTTGCATACTTTCAGGCGTTTCGCAAAGGTAAAGCAAAAAGGGCTGCCCGTTACTGCCGAATAAAAAAATGTAAAGTTTATAAAAAAAAATCCCACAATTATTACGTTTATCGATGAGCACGAACAACTATTCCATGTCGTACCGAACGTCTGATTCTCTATGCACGCCTGAAAGAGTTAAAACTGCGTTTGCATCCCATACTGTTAGATACTTGGTAGACTTGGACGTTTATTTGACAAAACGTACCTCGATGAATAAACTGTTGATTATTGAGTTAAATTCTATTTAACTTTATTAAGGTTAAAGTCTAGATTAACCCTCGCCCGATTTTCGTGGCGCATAAAAGTATGCAACCCCTGTTGTATGTGCTAAATCCTTGCGGTGAGTTTTGTGATTTGTTTGTTTTTTCAAAACGCGTATTGACTGTTTTAATAACACGAAAAAAAATATTAAGCAGTTTTTTTTTAAAGTAATATGAAAGATTTGTTTCGATATTTATGATTGTTGAATTATTTAAAACGCTTTGCATAAATGTATGTGTGTTAATCTAGACTTTAACCCTATATAAAAATTAAAGAAGGGAGTTATTTCTTAATATTTCATCAAATTGCATTATTATCTTAAATTTTCAATTTAATCTTCTACTTTTACTAACGAATTAACAATTAATGAGATAAAAACATTATACTTTAGAACTTTCAACACTATGCATGTTGAAGAAAGCTGTTTTATGTTTATACACAGCGTTTAAAATAATTCAATAATCCTAATTATCGAAGCATATCTTTCTTACATATTTAAAAAAACTTTTAAATATTTTTTTTGCATTATTTAAACAGTCAATTTGAAAGTACGTTTTGAAAAAAAAACACATAGAAATTTCGAAACTCACCGCATGGATTTGGCAAACCATGCGACGAAATTGGGAATTGCATACCTTTAGGCGCCGCGGAATTCGGACGAAGGTTAATCTAGACTTTTGTCCTTTCTTAAGCTTAATATACGCTGTACTTTTTCCTACTTCCTATATCCTATCCTTATTTTTGATAAATTGTTTGTCCTCTCCTAAAATGCTGTTACACTCCGCCAATCACAACCGTTGTCTATACTTCATTAATTTTCTGCCATAATCATACCTTACTATAATAGTTACAATTGCCTAGATGCGGGCGCCACAGAACGTTGTTTAATATTGTTGATCGGAAGCCTTTCAAGAGTTTATGAAAAACTCGTTTTTAGTAAATGCACTCCAGCTCATTTTGGCTTCATGAAATTATAGCACCCTACCTGCCTTGTGCAAATCAAAACAATTTTCTCTCCATTCTTCCATTCGTCTGTTGCATACAGAGCGAATGAAGCTAATGAAGATTTGTGTGTTTAATCTCATCCCAAAAAATAAATTTTACACATCTGGCACATTTTCAGGCACTCAGAATTCGTGTAAAGGTAAATCATTACTTATGAAAAAAAAAGAAGTTTATTCGACAAAGTTATAGTACCTTTGAGTTCAGTTCAGGGTTTTTTATTTCCAGTTGCTGCACCATTTGTTGCTTGAGTGCAGCAGGTTTATTAGCGAATTCTGAAAACTTTATCCCAATCTTTCTCGGAATAGAATTTAATCCTGAGCGTATTCCGAAAATAGAGATGATCACAAAACAATTCTCCAGCTGATAAAGCCTTGTCCATAGTGATGCTACTGTTTATCTTGTATCTCTAAATTCCAGGAAATGGTGTTGATAATTGCAAAACGCATTTCAGATTTGAATTTTTATTTCATGGACATTTGAAATGGCCGCAACCCAATTCCAATTCAACCTATCTTGTCCCGGTGAAAGAACATACCGCAAAGCTATTTATAGGTTTCGCCGAAAAGCTATCTATCCTGAAACTACTCTCACCATGTAACATGTAACGCATGTATTCCCATGCCAGGCGAGATCTAAAATGTATCGTAAAAATATTTTCTTCATTAAAAAAAAATTATTACATTAAATCATCAAAACTAAAATGTCAATACTCCATTATTCCCCATATCCAGGACAAGCTCCAAATATTTCAGCTTTATTTCGATTTGAAGTGGATTGGAGATTTGGACGTAAATCTGATTGGAATAAATTCCATCCCTCCCCTCCCCTCCCCCCTATTAAAGTTTTGTTTATTGTTTGAAAAATTATTAATGTTTTCGAAAAACAGTCCTGGTTCATGAATTTTCTGCTCTTTGTACAATTTCATTTTTCCATACTTCTGCATAGTTTAATTAGTTGGTAATGTTGTTCATTGTTGATTTCTGGATTTTGTGCATCATTCATATCTAGTCACGACCTTATCTAACACTTTAATTGTGCTTTAAACTATCTATACAATTAGATTCATTAAATTGTATCATGTTTCGCATGAATCACGCTTGATTGTAAAAAAAAAACATCATTGATTCTGTTACCATATTTCAAACAAAAAAACAAAACGAGCGCAGCAAAAGTTTCGGACCAGCGGTAATTGCATGCATTGACACGATTCGTTTGCAACATTGGCGCAATTATCGTTATTCAGGCAGGTCGGGAGAAACAAATTGATTGCGCTCAGCCATGCGAACCGTGCCAGCCCCGGTGCGTGCAGTAAAAAAGTTAAAACTGAAGTGCCGATAAATTGATGCCCGGCGTCTTCTCGTACAGTGAGCCAGCCTGAAACGGTCAAAGAAAATGAAGGGTTTCGCTTTGCAGTCGTGATGCAAAACCGTGCCCGTATCTGCTTGGTTCGCTTCCATATTTTTTGTCCGCCTTGACTGCCGCTCATTCTGGTTCGGTTTTTCCCTCTCCTCCGCTTGCTTCCCTTTTTCCCCACTTGCCCCTCCGCTCATTACGCTGCATTACGACCGAGCTGCAATCAAATGCATTGTGGCGTGCGATAAGGCGGTAAAACAACTTTTACCCTTCACGCGAGCTGGTAAACGACCGCAAGATCGCATGCATTGTGAGCTGCTAAAGGTGCGCCTGCGGTGCCTGCCTGTGTCCGCAGGACGGTTATAAGCAGCATCGTTCACGCAGCAGCCCGAACAAACCAGATGAGATCCTCGGTTTCCATTTAATTCCATTTAATAGCTGCTGTAGGATGGGGGGATTGCATAACTTACGGCGCGCACAACAAACGCCCCTCAATTCGCTTATCGGAAGCGTATTGAACGGTGTTGAAGGGGGAGTGGGGTGGGGAGGGGGGGGCTATTTTGTTTTATTGTGCCACCGTTTATGCATCACTGGTGAGTGTACTCGCCTGAAAGAGTTGAGCATTTGTTGGAAATGTTTGAAAATATCCACACACAAATAAAATAAAGAAAAGCAAAGCCCGCCCAACTCGAGCTGAAGTTTAGTTACAACTTCAGTGTGTGTGTGTTTTTTTTGTGTGTTTTATTATTCACACATCAGTGTTAAAAGGCAGCCAGGAGCAATAAAATCTATACAGAAAGCGAGTTTTAGATACCCGTTCCCTAGTTAAACGGATTTAACAGCCGGCCCACCGATATGTCGCACCAGCTATCGGCGCCGCATCAGTATCAAGCGCATCGGAATCGATTGAAAACTTTATCGTTCGACACGGCAAGCGCACCCGGCACACACACTGATTGAGCTCGTGCCGGAGCCGGAACAGGGTGGCAAAAAAAAAAGAAAGAAAAAGAAACAAAGCACGCAGAGCGTGAAAATCGCGGGCGGTGTTCGATTACTCAGTGGGCAGGAAAAGTTTGCTGCAGCTGCAGCTACGTGGCTCGTGGGAAAAATGTGTTCACAGATTTCACACTTTTCTCACATCGGTTCCCGGCGCTATGGACCGCCTCCGCAGGTTCACTCCCCCGCTTGCTCCCGCAAAACACTGCGCCAGTGCAGCTTGGTTGGTGCAAGACGCCGCACAAGCGGCACAAATTAAGTGCTGCTAATTATTCTGCGGCGTGGTGCCTTTCCTTCACCACCCACGGTAATTATTCAAACGGTGTAACAATAAACATCCCATCCCGACGAAAACAGAAAGCGCTGTGTGTTTAACTGTTTTCCGGGACACCGGATCAATATTGCAGCGTGACGCAGCGTACAGTGTTTGCTGTTTGGTTTAGGCAGCGGTTTGTTTTTTTTTTTTTAACTACCGGCAAATGGAAACTGTGTGGTGCTGCCGGGAAGGATAAGGAAAGGTTGAGGCGTCCGGTGGATGGAGCGTGGGCGCTCGATCGCCCACAAACGTACGCCCCGTGGCACTCGTTCTCTTTTCCTACGCAGCGCGTGACAAAGCTTAATCGTGCTCAACTCTTTTTCCTCTAATTTATTAACGTTTCTATCGGCTTTTCTTACCTTCCTTCCGTGCTTAGGATCGATCCGTCTCTTTAAGTAGACGCTTCCAACGCATTAAATACTTCCATCAGCACGGTTCACCTGTATCGGAACGACTCTTTTCCTTCCCAAAGAAAGGGCAAAAGCACTACTAGATGCTGCTGAAACGAAGATAGGGTAGTGGTATTGAGTGAATAACCATAGGCAGTTGTTTAATGGTACCGAAAAGTATGCAAAACGCATAGCGTCGCTTTTTAAAAACATTAAATGGGAAACGCGTCACTCAAGTTTTCAACGCCTGAAAGTATGCAATCCGAGCCAAAAAATAGTTGTAATCAATTGAATTACACATTAACAAGGGAGGAGAAATAGAATTTATGCATGCAGCAACAATAAAACTTTGCTCTAAGAAAAAATAGATAGCAGCAAGCGACTCGAAAAGAGATTGCATACTTCTAGGCTCATCGAAAAAACACTTACATGTTTGCAATTTGTTTTAAAAATGGTAGATTAACAAACTAGAGCCAGGTGTTAACACTAAAGTACTGTAACTTGATTTATTACGAACAACCTGAGCACTTTTTATTTCTTGCTTACATCAATTTTCGTGATTTAACAACACTTTTCGAAAAGTATGTTTATATGGAAGTTTATTTTAAGAAAATGTTCTACATCGCACTGAAATCAATAATTAGTAGACACATAATGATGAAACAGTTTTTCAACATTTTTTTTCATTTTGTTTATCGTGAACTAGAGGGAATCATGTTCTACTCACAGCTTGCCATATGCTTTTGAAATGTTTACGAAACGATTAGTTATGATAATTATGCCGAACGGAATCGTGCCTGTGGTGGAACGTTTGGGGCTTCTTGAACTGTGTCACCGATTGATCGAAATAATTTGGCTTCACTGCTTTTTTACAATGAAGTTGCAATGAAAGAAACTACCAAGCAGAGCAAGCAGCATTTCTTTCGCCAATTGCATACCTTTAGGCGTTGTGATAAAGGTGTCTATGATCATCAATAAAAGTAAACAGATTTAAAACAATTACGTGTTCTTTCTTATCTTAATCGTTAGTAAAGTGACCAACTATCCATCTTGGTAGGTGTCAAGCGGCTCACCACACTTCCCCCGATTATTATACTTGGTTTCTTTGCAAACATTTCGCTGGCTCACGCTTGCCTTCATCAGCCTGTATCATCGTTAATGGTGATAAAATAGAGCCCACTCCCACGTCCGTCAAATGAATCATAGCACCGGATCAGGCACGGTGGCACTCAACACCGCATTTCCTGTCCGGCTGTCCGTGGAATCGATACGTTTTCCCCTATTCTGCCCGGTCTGTTGCAGCAAAACCGGTTCGCGTTCGCCGCTAAAGAATACCTCACTAGCCTATCCGGCCGACCGGTCGGAGCCGACGAAAGTGAAAACCCTCCTACCAGCATAATAATGGAAAATAAACATAACCTCACCATTACGGTTACGTCCCGATCGAAGGTGGGACGCTTCCCCTTACCTTTTTGTTCTGCCGCAACCTTTCCCATTCCCATCGTCGGTCAATATTGGTCAACGGTTCGTTCGCACATTTGATGGCGTTTGATGGCAAATCTAAAATCGGGTTGTCCTTCCCGGTCGTTGATGTCGTCCGCTTGCGCTGGGAACCCGGCTCGAAGGTCCAAAATCGATTCCGCTCAGCTCAGAACGGGTGACGGACGTTTTCTGATTTTTTTCTTTCTCCTCTGCCTCACTTCTCGCACCATCATGGGTTCAAGTTTCAAAATTGATGGGGTCAACCCACGGCCCACACATGCTAAAGACCGGTCAAGTGTGTGTGTGTGTGCATGAAAAAAAAACAAAAACATTAACCGAAAACCCGATCCAATGCGACATCGGTGGCTGTTTTGTCCTTTTTTCTCGCTTGCCCCCCCTCTTTCCTCTCTTGTGCCATCTTACCGCACAGCTCATGCCGGAAAAGGAGGGATACAATTTTTTCCTGTTTTTGATTTTGTTTTGTTTCAGAAAGATTGACCGGTGTCCTGTGTGTTGCCTGTGTACCGGAAGCGCTTTCCGTGCGAGTGGGTGAAACATCGGTGATATCGATTTGCAAACAAAGCGTATCGCGAGAGGGCCCGGTGCACGGATGTGCGGGGGGAAGGAAAATAGGAAAGGGCGGGGTGAAAAATGTTGTAAAGCAAATTCTGCAAATCGAACAACCCACAGAAAATCGTCAACCATGTGTGGGTGTGTGTGGTGTTTTGGTACGATTGAAATGTATACCAATATGAGGTATACATTTTTTTTATTGTACTTTTTTAAATATTGAAAAAAAAAGTTTCAGGAAGATAGCAATAAAAGTTATACTCATTATATTTCAATAATATGTTATGTGCACGTAACATACAAGATGTCGGAAAAGTTCGATCCATGAAATTAAATGCATCAAACGTGATTTAAAAACTGATGATTGTATTTGATCCCATATTTATATGACATTCTACTGCAATTGTTTACTACCTTATAATATCTTCTACAGATAATTGGTGAAGGATGGATAATTTTAATGTCGAACGGTAAACATGATAATTCGAAAAATGACGCTACGCTTTGCTATAATATGATTTTTTAAAGCATCAGGCAACACAGTTGCAGAAAAATAACCCCTAATTACACAACTACAACAAAAAGGTAATTTGTATAGAAGATCATTAAAAGAATTTTGAGACTCAACACTGCAAGAGAAAATAGTAGGCTTCCAATTTCTTCGATCAAGCTTGGGAACTTGCCGCTGGAAGCACTGATTGAATTTTTCTAGGAAGGACAGAGGTACGAAGAGAACAGCAGGTAAAGGCATACTTCTTGGAAGAGCGATCAAAAATTCAGGTATAACAAGAAGAAGGTTTCAGGGGCTGTTTGTGACATGAGCCTTTGGAAGAATACAATGTTTCCCCCGTTTTTTTGTTAGTATCCTTGTTAGTTCCAGTCCATAATTCCAAGCAGCCTTAATTTCTGCAAGGTACGAGTAGAAAAAAAGCAACCGCTGTCAGCATAGTCCAGTACTCGTGCACAGAGATAACTTCCAGCCGAATCAATGTTGCGTTTTGTGTGTTGCAAGATTCTTCTAGATCTCATGAGCAGGAACGAACACCCAGAAGAATGCTCTTTCGGATTTCACTGCTCGGCCTATTGTCCGTAGAAACGATCGTACCGAGGTAGCAACGACTCAACAGTGGGATGCTCCATATAGCTCAGTCCGATGCCATCAAGTTATTATACAAATGTTTCGTGAGGTTCTGGAGCTCTGGACACTTCTGGAGGATCTGTCGTAGAACGAACATTTGATCAGTTGTGAAGTTGCCTCGAGCAAATTCCGAATTTCCAACGCAATCTTTAGTAATGGCGCAAGTCTGTGGAAGAATATTCGGAACAGGATCTTGGGGGTAGCATTCAGGAGTTTGGAGTCCAGCCTTTCACCCTTTTTGTACACTAGGTAGGTGATTCCCAGCTTCTAATCGTCCAGTAGTTCCTCCTGATCCTAAATCCAAACAATAAGCCGATGTCTGAACGCGGTAAGCCTCTCCTGTAGGCTAATGCAAAATTTATTAAAACTGTCATTACTTTATAAATCTGTATTAGATCTCTAAATACAATCAGTAATAACTTTGTGAAACACCTACTTATAAATAAAAAAAATGTTGGAAATTGGGAAGATTCAAGATGCATGCTGCCGTTTCTCTGACTGACACCACACACCATCAACACAAAGTCAAAGTGAAACTCGTGCCACTTTAATGAATTTCTCTGACATTTCTGTAGCCGGGCTGACGCACCAGCCTTCCGATCCGATCCGATCGGAATATCGTTCCATAATGCACGGCGTGTGCTCATCGATGAGCCCTTCCTCGCCGTGCGCAGCCGGGCAACAGGAGCTGACCGTTGGGACAGAATTCCTTCCCATCCAAAGGCACATTTCGCAGCGGCACGGAACGGACCGAAGGTACGCGGTACGCATCAAGCAGTCACCAACTGGGGGCCACCGTCCACCACCAGTTGCCGGCAACGAACGGTTCGATGCTCCGGTTCCCACCTGCCCCCGGGAACTGGACGCCTGTGGAACGTGGGATTTTATTCGTCTGCCTTTTTACCGGTTTGTTTCGAACCGTTCGAAGGGGGGGGGGGGTGGTTGGGGCGAATGCGAAAGAGATTAAATTCCTGCAGATGACCTGGTGGAGCGTGAGGGAACGAGATGGGGAAGTAAGTAGCAGCTGCGGTCAGTGCAAGGGGCGGTACGGAAAAGGTCACAAAAGCGTCACCCAACCGCATCGCAACGCAATTCGCAATCGTTCCGAACCGATTGATGGTTTAAGGGGGTTAGGAAGGAAGGGGGGGTGGGGGTCAGGGAGAGACTTAGGTTAAAGAGGGGGAAAGAAAATGGACTCACTTGGATTCACTGCCCAGTTCTGTAAGCGTATTTTTCCCATTCCCCTTCCATCCCGCTCCCCCCCCCACTTTTTCCTTTCCCCAACCCGTCAAGCTTTCCCAAAGCCCCACTTTCTTACTTTTGGCACCGAAAAAAGATAACCACGAAATAAAAGAAAAACAACCATCACTGAGCGCACTCCGGGTAAAATTACGAAAAGGAAAACAGCTTAAGGAGAAACAAAGATGGAAAGAGAGAAAGAGAGAGAGAGAGAGAAGTCCTGCCAGCAGCAGATGATGAGGAGCCTGTTTTTGGAAAAGTGAGGAAACCGTAAAGAGAAAGGTGCGTTTTAAGTTCCCCAGTATCCCAACCACCCCCTGGACCCCCACAAAACCAACCCATCAAAGCAACCCACCCCCTCCCCCCCGCAAAAGCTATTGTGCTGTGCTGCCCTGTGAACCACACAGGATCCACGGAATGCTGGGAGGCGGGGGGGAGGGGGGTTGGGTGGTGTAGGGAAGGGAATGCTTGTTTCAGAACTTTTAACCTTCGACCTATCTCCATTTTTGGTTTTGTCCAATGTTTTGTTCGACTTTTGCGGGCTGCGTGTCGTTTGTGCTTTCCCCTTCAAGCCATCCCACCCCCCCCCCTCCTCCCTTTTCACATCCCCTCACCGCCCTTTAGTGTGAGGTAAAACTGTCCCTGCGCTCGCTCTCGCTCTGTTCCCGTTTTTGCTCAAAAACTCATTTCAAACCATAATGCCTTTTTCCGGGGCAATAAGTTTGGCACGCTGGCCGTTTCGGCAGGAATGGCCTTGAAAGCCGCACAGCCGGACGGTTTACAGGTAGGGGATTGATGGTGGAAAGGGGGAGGGGGGGAGGAGGAGGGTGGGTTGGTGGTTGAGGGCGAAGGGACCACCTGTAGGGGTGGGGAAAAGCTGGTCGAAATTGTTGCTTTTAGGCGCTGCCGAAGAAATGCTGGACGTTTGATGCTGGGAAGGAAAAATCATTTCCCTCTCCACCTTCGCCTCTCCTTCGCCATCTCCAGCACTAAATTAATCACTTGTCTACAGACCGAAACACCCCGCCCCCGCCCCTCTGGTACCGTTGCTTCGTAATTGTAATTATTTCATCGTGACGCTTGGTGTAAGAAAATGGACAAATCCGGAAAAAAAAAACAGCACACACGAAGCGGCGGCAGTGTAACAGGTTTTTCCGTGCACCTTTAATGAACGGTGCCCGTGCACAACCGCCCAGTCTGGGGCGGACCATTGTTTCGGGCATGTCGATGTTGAAGTCTTTTTCCCCTGCGTCCTCATTCCACTTGCAATTTCTCGCCTTTCCGCCGCTTTGTCGAGTGCATCCGCCGGCTACGGAGATGGTACTGTTTGCTTTAGATTTTCAATTTTCGTTGCAGCAGAGCACTTCCCTTACCGTCGCTTCCGTCCTGTGATTCTGCTCCAAAAGCGGACAAACCCCTTACTACCTCCAACCCCTCCGTTCCACAGCCAGCACCATGGAACGGTTAGGTTTTATAACCTTTTTGATGGTTTATTGAAGTGGACCGGGCGCGGGAAAGCGATTCCCATTTTCTCCCGCCAACCGGATCGAGCGAAAGGCGAGTTTTCTTCTGCTGTGCACAATGCTGTGAAGCATGGTCAGATGGTTAAAGCTCAACTGCACCGCCACGGCTGGATGCGCTTTCACACACACACTCCTTCGTGGTGCCACCGGAGCAACCGGCGCAGGAGGAGGAACGTTCTTAAATTACGTAACGCTTTTAAACCGAGGGATAGAGACGAATGGTTGAAGATAAGCAAAGGAAAAGATAATCCAATGTTTTTATAAGTGAACAAGAAAGAATTGAATTTGCGCAACAGTACAGAAATTCAATATTTGTAAGCATTAAATATACATTTCCTAGTAAGGTTATAAAAATAATAAATAATTATTAAATTAATAAATAATTAATATCCATTCTGGTTTGCTGTATGGGGTGGAGCTTTCCTCAGTTTAAAATGCTCATTGGCACTATTCCTGTTGCTTGTAACAACCGTAACATGCCGAGACTGGTAGTACAGTAGAATAGTTTTTGCAAAAATCTAGTTCACCGGTTAAGCATCCACGCATACTGGTAGACCGAATCCTGTCCAATTTTAATGCATAATCTGCTGTAAGCTTGGCTTGGTTCATTTGCGAAAAATAAAAATATAACAAGCATCTGTTCTAAGAATATAACTCATCGAAGCCTTTGAAAAGATCGATACATTTAACTTTCGCGTTACGTAATATATAGATGTCGCTCTTTTGACTAGATTTAATAGACTAGATCAGGGACCATCACACTTTTCTCGTAAAAAAACCAGATGGTAAATCCAAGCCCTAATGTGCGGGCCAGATAACCAAACAAATTTTGAATATATATATATGGGAACTAGAGTTTTTTTTTAAATCGTTAATTTTGCTCGAAGTTTTGGAATTTTACTAATACTGCTACATTTAATCCTTCTTCAATATTTAATATTGTTATTTTATTATTTTTTTTCATAAAGAGGTTCTGTTTGCGTAAAAAATCTCAATACTGTCAAACAAATATCTCGAACAATTATTTTCTCGCGGGCCGGATTAAATCAGCTGGCGGGCCTGATTTGGCCTGCGGGCCGGACTTCCCCTGGACTTCCTGCCGATCCCTGGACTAGATGGAGGAGCCATGAAACACCGCTTTATATTATCGGCATTACGAAAGAGTTTCAATGGTTAACCAATAAGTAGAAGAACTATTTTTTTAATTTATGTCCCTTTTCGACTCGTTTTTCCATTTTATCATGTCTAGGTTAGGTTCTACTAAAAAAAAAATATAAAAATACTTTGTTCTACCCTTCCCTGTTTGTTTTGTCCCTACCGTATCGAGCGGATCAATGGCTTTGTAACGTTTATTTTCATTTCCCACGTCACCATCCGAGCGCAACACATTTCCAGCACGGATATAAGATTCCCCCCCACCCCCGACCGTCCCGTTTTCCTACCTTAAAACAACAAACCAGATTCATTAGCATCCACCCGCTTTAAAGCTTGTACCGCAACTACTGCACCAACTGGGCCGTGCGTACTTACGGATCGCAGGAAAACTCTTTAAGTGCTGGCGGATAATTCCTCCTTCCCTTCCTCCCCCCTCCCTCCCTCCCTCCCTTCCTCCTCACCGTTCCACTTCATCGCTCTTCCTTTTTTTCACTTCCTCCCTCTTTCTTTCTCTCTCTCTCTCTCTCTCTTCCATCCTGCTTCCTTTCCTTCCAATTCCCAGAAGCGAGGAGAGAAACCGCAAGGACACGATATTGCAATGACTACAGATTAGTTCCCTCGTTTACAGCGTGCCGCGCGGTTGGTGAAACTGCCCGCGGGGAAATTAACTCACGGGATCCACACACACACACACACACACACACACACACACACACAAACGAACGCGCATAGAGAAACAGTTGGGACGGGGAGGGAAAATTCTTTCCCTTACGTGCCTTACTTTTACAAGCGATGCTAATTCAAGGCGCACGCACTGTGAAAAGCTACAGCGCAGCGCAAATCATGGGTGACATTTGACGTACGGCTTTCTGGGTGGTGGTTTTTTTTTTCTTGCGGGGAGGCCCTTCCCCCTCCCCCGTTCCTTTTCCCTGGGATCGGGATGCTGTGTGCTTGAGCGTAGCGCCGGATTCACCACTTCCGGATTTCCGGCTGCCCCAAAACCGTGCTGTTCCCTCTTCGTGCCAAGCCGGTTCAACGGTTCGCAGTTCCGGTTCCGAACGCACCACCCCTAATGATCCTCCCGGAGGTTGGAAGGGGCGAAGGGAGGGTTCGGGTGAACCCCACTGGGCACACACCAGGGAAAGGCCCGAAACAGTAGTTTGCTGCCGAGTTGACGGACGCGTTGCTGAAATCGGGCAAGAAAAACCAGTTTTTGCACCACCCGCAAAAAAGGACGATTAAAACCGATGGACAGATTTACCCTGCCGGAAAAAATCGGGACTGAGGACCGCCACTGGGTACCATTTTCCATCCACTTGGTTCAGAACAATAATTTTATGTTTTTAGTGCATGTTTTCATTTCTCCGTATTGTGTGAAATTTTTCCCTCCTCTGTGTGGCTTGTGTGTGTGTAAGTGTGTGTGGAAAATGTTTTCCAGAATTTTTAGGGGGAGGGGGGGGGGGGTGGTTACTATTTGCTGTCGCTTTTCCCATGCCATAGCTTTACGAACCGTCCGAACCGGAAAATCGACAATGCTTTTGAGAAATTGTTTCATGCCGCTGCAAACTCAACCTTCCCAACGTTTTCCCCCAGCGGACTCCCCCCCCCCACCAAGCAGTGCTGCAAACCACCCGTGCGCCCCCACCACGCAACCATTGATGCCAAAAAACGGAAGGAGGGTGGGAGGGCGGTTGTATGGGTGTAAGGCAAAAGAAAAGTAATAACAAATGTAGGCGCAGCAGTAGCGGCCGCTTTTTAAACGCTTTCAGGCTTTTCCCCTTGCTCGGTCAATAAAATGGGATTTCCGTTGTGATTTTTCCTCCCCTCTCCGTAGCCACCCCCCCCCCCCCCCCCGGTGCCCCAGACACACGCACTAACATTTGCACAGCTGCCCAGCTGCGGTAGAAAATGCGTGTTTCATTCTAGCCATGGAAAACTGGGTGTTTGTGTGTGTGTGTGTGTGTGCGTGTGTGTGTGTGTGTGTGGAAATAAAAACAAACAGAGACTAGAACGGTAGGAAGCAAACAAACGCGCGAGGGAAAGTCTAGCTTTTTTCCCCGGGATCCTTCCTTTGCGTAAGGGAGAAGGGGAGGGGGGGGGGTATGTGGGGAGGGAAAGCTACGCGCACAGTCATGGCACAGCCGCACCACTGCAGCCATTCGGGAATGGTGCGATACTGAGCAAACGGTTGAAACCGGTCCGTGTTTCGGTTCCGAGCGTTCGTTCGCTGCTCCGCTTCGGCTTTGCCTCTCTCTCGCTCTCCTGTCACGCTCTCTCGGAGCATACAAAAAAGCTCCGAAGGAAACTCTTAGAGAGTGGGAGATATAGAGAAAGAGAAAGTTAGCATACAGTAAAGAGAATCTTTTTTTTCGCTCCTGAATGCTCTTCCAGTTTCGCCTTTTTCCTTTTCCATCACACGGAACAGGGTAGGTGTGAGAGTAGGATGGACACACACTCCGAGAGCGAGCAGAAAGTGGGACAAATGTTCCAGCCCATTGAACATCGCTGGAAAGGATGCTGCGGGAAGGGAACCCTGAGGCAGGCGTAAGGTTCGTCGATTTTTCTGACTGGAAAGGATATTTAGCCGAGACGCAAACCACTTGAGAATGGAAAAGGATGTGCAGGTTGTTTTGCCAACACGGTTCCAGTACTCACCACCAGAGGGAGCGAATGGGGAAGGATATATCTCGTGTAAGGATATCGGAACTGTTATACTGGAAGGATATTCGGTTAAAGGAAAAGTCACCTAGCGCTAGAGGGAGTAGAAGTGTTTCAAGGATTTGTTTCTGTTACGGGAGCGTTACAGCAAAACTGTTATGCTTAGAGCAAGGACACAACGGAATATTTCGTGAAAACAACCGTTACCCAAAGGGAAATTTACTCTCTGTTGGTTTTTAGTACAAGTGGTGAGTTCGGTAAGGACAGGCAATTGCAATGACGTTGGAATTATTTTTTTAATAATGATGGCAACGTATATTATTAATAATTAAAATTTTCCTCATCTGCACATAAATGGAATTTTTAGTACAAATCGAACAAATTTCATTGTACAGTTTTCTTTTTCGGGAATCGTTTGAGTTTGTAAAGCAGCGATAAGTTCATGAAAAAGGACGAAATTGAAAGGCATAGAAGACCAGACGAGCCAGCAATTTGTGAAACAGGTTTTACCCTTGGGAAACATTTTGAAGAAGATTGAAATTTTGGCTTTAGTTTTTTTTGGCAGGGCGCTTTTAAAGTTGCTCATTAAAATTTTCTCAAATGTGATATTAATAGAACGATAAGTATTTACGAGGAGTTATGTCTCGACATTTCTCGACACTTACGTTCCTTAATTTATGAAAAATAAGTATCAATGCTACGGACGTTCAGCATTTACCTCGAGTTGATATATACTTTAAAATTTCCAAAAATCGTTTATTTTTTTTTTAATGTCCTTTATAGCATTTATTACCTGCTTGCTAGTGCAAGGCTCTGTTAAAGATCAAAATTAATTTAATTAGTATCAAAACTCTCAGCATATATTTGATACAATCCAAAATCTTTGCAATCTATTCTGTCCATATACACTGTTCAATCGCGGAATTTCCAATTATGTTTCGATGCATTTCTTTCGTTTTGTCGCTGCTAATAGTTTCCGTACTCGTGGGTTTCCAGATGAGAACAGAGAGAGAGAGAAAGAGAGAGAGAGAGAAAAAACGTATTCGCTCCTATTTTTATTAACTAAGCTAGGATCGCATGATCCCCGTTCGAGCAGTCCGGAAGGATCCGATCCGCTGATAAGACTGCTCGACTCGAGCAGATATTCAAATGAGCAGTTGCTTCAACATACACTTTGCAAACCATTTATTTTTGCCTTATAAGCAAAAGTGAAATTATAGAAAAGTGTTTGCCAGTGAGACAAAGCAAGTAAACTGCCAAAGTGCCGCAGGGCAAACCTTATCAATCCTTGTTTGAAATTCAACCTTTGTAAAGTCCTTTAATATTCTATAAAGTTTCATTTGAGAACGGTATACGGTGAAAAACGACGCAAGTTAAGAATAGTAAGCTCAGGAGGATTTGAAGAGCTTTTCATAATGGATAGTGAATCTCATTTTCAATTTCATTTAGCTATTTGTATTACGCATACCCTAATGTGCGGCCACCACTAGTTGAAAGGCCAAGGAAAGTTTCGTTTGATGAAAAAGGCCAGATGAACGATAACGAGAGCATCCTGATAATGTCTTGCAGATTTCTAAAAATTTAATATTTCCAAGTAAACTTGAGACATTTTTTCTTGTTTGAAATATTTCATAAAATCATTCATGAAAAAAGCCCCTATTCCAAAAGTAAAGATTCCTGAAGTAGCCGAAAGATTCCATGAGCAGAAAAGGCTAATTACAAAAAAAAAATATCATTGCTTGCTCCTGTAGATTCATCTAAAAAAAAACAAGAAACATTGGATGAAAGTAACTATGGAAACTATTGAACTTTCATAATCACAAACAGTTAAAACCACCTTGAAAACTTGTGAACTTGATTTGCTGGCTGTAAAAATTGTAAAAGCAGATCATTCCTTACTCACCAGCTTAGCTTGTTTACGAGCATGTATCTGGAAAGCAGCGTTTTGAAATTTAGAGAATACACTAAGAGCTTAAGGGGTGTTTGAAAGTTCTTCGTTGTTTTCAGCGGAGCCTTAAATGCTTCCAAATTATATGCAGGGTGAAAGTTTTGATCTGGAACAAAAACTTTTGGTTATACTTTGTGCACATGGATTACATACTTTTGAAGCTTGGAGTTGCGATACATCATCGTGAAATATTACAAATCGATTACGATGTATAGCAAAAAAGAGAATTAACAGTAATTTTACCTTTCCGATTTTCTATCGAAACAAAGCTGAAATTTTTCCGATATTTCATGAAAATCGTGCTTTTGCTATTTGAAACATTTCATCGAATAATCAAAAGTATTCATGCCACGGAACTTGATAAAGCAAAGACAAACATTAAGACATTAGTTACGGAATGACATTTGTAAAGAAGCTTAGGCCGAAACCATACACCAAAAATCAGCTTTTAAAGAACAAAAGTAAAAAACTTGAAAGATGAAATGTAACGCCTAAATCTATGCAATACAACAGAAAATTTAAAAAACGCCTAAATCTATGCAATACAACAGAAAATAAAAAAGCCACCGTGCCCATTATTGATATTATGTTCTCACTGAGTTCCCGTTATCGTTCATTTACGTACATTTACATACAATTCCGTATTATCTAAATTTTCATCAAAGCTAGCTAATGACTTTCAAGTAAATGCTTTAGAAACTGTAATGTATCTGCTTTGCAGAGCTTAAAGCAATTATTCCTCAAGAAACTTCTTAGATAGAGCCTGGCTCCACCTAGTGGAGCTAATATTCACTGTCGCTACACAAAGTTTTCGATTTATTTTACTTCCACTTTCCATAAAAATTCTACTAAAGCTTATTAATCTTGTAACAGACCAAACATTGAAAGGAAATGTTGCACGCTACCGTATTAAGTGTGGTAGATACAAGCGTTGCATGCATTTCCATTGAATATAGATCCTTTCATCCTTCCTGTATGCTATAAATGTTCCACTATAAAGGACAACTTTTCATGAAAATTGAGCTACAACAACTAAAGAAGAATTTCGACCTAGGTCGACATTTACCGGTAGTTCAGTTTATGGCATGGGAATATCATAGTATGCCTTTTATATTATCTTTACTATAAAAAATCGTCCCCTATGGCATAGCCACTCATACCTACCCTCCAATCTTCTTCGACCAACACCAAGTTCTTTCAAAACTAAAGATACACATCACAACGCGGCAAGCTACATGGGGGTTTCGCTTGTTGAAAGATTACAAATTACTTGAAATACTTTATTGATTGTCGCCAGCACCTTCTCGCAAACATAAAATGCGATGGCGAATAAATATACACAGCAGTACCGCCGCGGTCCTGCTGGACGGGCACCCTCTTACCAATGAAATTAACGAATATCTAAATCTTACACGGACTACACTGCACTACGGGCTAGACAGGGGATTGGGGGGAGTTGTTTGAAACGTTCATGCACCATGAAATCGGGAACGACGGGCGACAGTCGGGGAAGGCTAATGGGAACGCACTACACAACCCGATCCTTCCTGGTGTCGGTGGCGGTACACTCGTCGCATGAGTATTGAAGTAAGGCTAACGATTTGAGCAATTTGTCGCTCCGCTTCCTAGCGGTAGGCTGAAGCAACGAGACTGGACGATTATACTGGGTTGAGCGATGTACGCAGTGTGCTTAGCCGACGACGATCTTGCTGTAGTCGGAATCTAGAGGAGAGAGAGAGAGAGAGAAATGGGAGCATTAGAATAGTTGAGCGAGACAAGGCTGAGCACAAAGATCGATGCATGCTACCGAGAGCGTTACGAGAACGGGAATTAGAGTGAGAGGAGGTACGCCTGTGTTAGTGACAGGTTGCTTCACAGTGGTGACACATGCATGGGTTTTGGGTAGGGGGGAAAGGTGAGCACAAGATCAGTAGAGCGAGCAGGTGAAGGTACAGACGTAGTGGTTGGTGAGCTGTCCAGGCGTCGTACTAGTGATGCAGAGTAGTAGTAGTAGTAGTAGTGGTAGAGTGTGTCAGAGCAAGTTTAGTATAGGGTCATGCGAATTACCTGAGTATCGACGAACGTTCGCTTGCACACGGTTAAGGCACAAGCTCTTTCTCTCTCTCTATAAAGAACTAAAACACACACACACACACACATACACACACAAACGGCTGCGTGCACGCACAGTTAGTGGTTTCTTACTAATGTTCTAATGTCTTTTCTAGATGCTAGAGAACAGCGTATGACTAAAGGTTAAGATGGCGTGCTGCGGCACCACTAAACGGCACCGGTCAGTCAGCACCGCGACTGCGTTTCTGTGTGCTGCTGGACATCGTCTCTGCGCGTGTGTGTGTGTGTGTGTGTGTGTGTCTTAGTCGTATCTGCACAGTAGGGTAAAAGGCTTTAGTCGTCGTCGTTGTCGTTGTCAAAGTGGCAGTCCCTACGTTTTGGTGCCGGTCGCCTGTTTGCCATCATCGGCACCGTCGTTCGTCGTGTCCGTCGTCTCATCGGAGCGTCGCTTGTGGTGCTGATGGTGGTGAGGCCGTGCCGCCGATGGGTCCACAATTTCGTAGGCCAGCGACTTCTGCAGCTCGATCCCGTTGCCGAGATGCTTCGTCAGCTCGTGCAGCTCGCTCGCGGAGGTTGCCTTCGGTGGCAGCAGCTTGTACGACACGCTACCGCCCGCACCGTGACCTGCCTCGGTCCAGCTCGGCTTGGAGCGGGGGCTCGGCAGACCATCGTCGTGCTTCTCGCCGTGCCCGCCGTGCTTCAGTGCCATCGAGCGGTAGATGTCGTACGAGCTGGGCAGTGCCGGCTCACTCTCCACGTGCGTCGCGTGCAGCTTCGGAAAGCCGGCCGCCCCGAACGAGGTGGTGATCGAGTGCGAGTGCGTGACGGAATCGATCGGCCCGGCCGGCACACCGTAGATGGCCGGTGGCAGGTAGCCGTTGCTGCCCTTGATCGGCTTGAACGGCGGTGGGTTCGAGTCGGACGGGATCTCGTACTGTGCGATCACCTTCTTCGGGAAGGTACCATCGCCGTGGTGCGGAATCTTCTGGTTCAGTATCTGGCGCAGCACGTCCGACGCTTCGACCACGTTCGAGTGGCCCTTGCTGCTGTAGCCGGTCGGGTAGTGGTCGTGATGCTCCGCATGCTGCGACACTGTAAGGAGTGAGCGGTTGGAGGGGGGTAGGTGAGGATGTGGGATGTTTGAACAAAATGGGGGAAGTAGCAGGGGGAAATGGTACTACTGGAATCGATGTTGGTGGAACTGCTGCAGATGGTGACGCTGGTGCACGGAGTATGGCTGTTTCCCATTATGCTTCAGACTTGAGTTGAAGGTCGGATGTAGGTCAGAGTCGGTTTGAATCAAAGCACATCTTATAAAGCCCAACAGTCTAGTGATTTGTACGTGGTAGTGAAGCTTACCAATAAGTTCTTCCCTTGGAAACCCCTTTTAATGTGTTTAGGTTTATTGCATATGCAGCTTAAAACAAAAACATTCCATCCCAAGTGGAATTATCTAAGCATTTTATGGGATCTACCCTCACTATTCTTTGACATCCCGGTTGCACGCTTGAGTGAGAAGCAACAAGTGAGAATTGCCATGTTAAAGATTGTATTCACACAACGGCTAAACAAAACGAACTTACTTACTTTGAATTAATATTCTTCAATATTTTAAGATGCTCTTGACGCGCATCTAGCTATCAGTCTCATAACATTCCAAAACATTTAAACATTATTTTGTGTATTTAACACAATCCTTATACAGTCCTCGCCAAAAGCTCAATCAGTGGTTCAAATTCACAGCAAATCCTAAAATCCTGGAGCCTTCGAAAAATCTCCCCCAACAACTTGTTGTACCTATGTTGCAAGGGGTTTGAAAATGCAACACGGCTAAAAACTCCTCCCCGGGCTAACCGCTCACGATTCACCTACGCCAAAACGAACCGCGGAAGTGGGATTATCGACGTGAACAACGTTGGCGATGTGCCTGCCGCAAAGCGCAAGCAGTGCTGTTTGGTGCGTGTTGTACGAACGCTCAATGCTAAGCTCAACGCTAATATCCGATTCAATGGCTTGCGTTGAGGACTATCCCAATTTCCAAAGAGTCCACCAAAAGTCGCTGAATGGCGAAGCTGATGAAGAGATTTATTGATCCGAACGATCCCAACTAGGGCGAGTAATTAATGTCCCGGTGTCCGTTCTATTCGAGTGACCCAATCTTCTATCCTGACCACACCCCAGCACCCTCTACCCGCAAAAAAAACTTCCCCATCGGGTCCTCCAAAACAGGAGATGTAATCATTTTAATTATACCCTTTCATTGCCCTATTTCGATGGTTGTGTGTGCCGGGGAGGTGTCACGGAACTCCGTCAGTGTCATGTGTCATCGCCGGTCGGAGGCTTTCGAAAGTAAACACCGCCGTCGCTAACTTTCCCATCGCCAGCAAAGCAGCTAATGATTATGAGCGGTCCAAGGAGAAAGGGTGGAGCACATGCGGAACATTATCTATTCTACCGGAGGAACGGTCGGTTCGCTCAGACCCCACTTTATCGTCGGTTTTTTTGTGCGGGGGGGGGGGGGGGGGGTGTTAGTGTGGTCGGTCAACACAGCCCTCACACCCTGCGCACTGCAGAAATGCAACGGCAGCGCCGGTTATTCGATGCCATTGCACCCGAATTGCCAAACCGCCACGACCTCGCCCCCTGGTGGTGTACCGCGAACGATGTATAATTGATCCTCCCTGGCCCCTTCCTACCATCCCGCCACTTTACACCACTGCGGCAGGTCACCAAGGTTTGATGGTGGACGACGACATGAAAGGTAAAACACCGGTGCGGTGTAGCAACTGTTTGCATTATCGAGTTACGCACGCCCGAACGCTCATTAGTTACGACACACATCGATGTGATAAATCGCATCAAAATTTTTAGTCTCTTCCCGGACGGGGGGCGCCGCAGATTCAATTACGGGGTTGGAGGTGTTCCAACAAGCGGCAAGAGTGGGCAGAAAACGTGCGAGATAAAATGTCAACCACGAACCGCAAACTGTTTAATAGCGTTTAACGAGTTCGCGTTGTTTCATTGCAGTTTAACTTCATTTATAGGCTCGGGAAGGGTGGAAGCCGCGGGAAAAGATAGAAGGAAAGGTACAGCTTTGTTTGCTTAAATGTCAATTTTTGGTTGCCCATAAAGTTTCAAATTATGATTAAAATCATTGTTCCAACGACATGGTTTGAAAGGTGCCTACGACAACTAACCTTGGACACCCGTCACTCGCTGCAGCGTAAAGATCTTCGTTGATGAATGAACTTACAAATACCCAAAATCATCAACAGCAAGATTCAAGAACATCAGGATGCATGCATTTCTAGATTTGTGAATTCCAAGCATTTTGGATCACAATCACATTCTTGGATCTTATCAGTCTTGTTCCAGGCTTATTGATGTACTTCAAACATTCTGTCAGATGCATTACCCAACACCAGTCTTGACCGAACAAGACGGATAGCGTCTCGAAGAAATGAGTTTGATATTATATCAAGACTTTCAGAAGGCACACTTTATGAAGATTTTGTTTTGCCCAAATTCTTCAAAAATGAAGTACTTACAAAAATTTCTACTCTCACGTGTACTTGCTTACTTATCGGGTCTTGGCCTCCTGCTGCAACAAACTCTGCCGTTGTCTGCCATGGCGGACGCCTCAACGCCATCCTCCTACCTCAGCTTGAGCCTATCACGCCTCCTCTGTCCATGTGGACACGCTTAAGAGGACTTTACGGGATGGGTCGTCCGGGTCCATGAGTATAACATGGCCAGTCCACCGGAGCCGGGCGAGCTTAATCCGCTGCACAACGGAGAGATCGTTGTACAGCTCGTACAGCTCGTCGTTGCATCAGCTCCTCCATTGTGCCACGTATGGGGCCAACAATCCTCCTGATCATCTTCCTCTCGAACGCGGCTAAGAGGGTTTCGTCAGATGTGGACAGAGTCCATGTCTCAGAGGCATACGTGAGTACTGGATCTAGTCCCAGCTTCGTCCGTCACGACAGATTTTGTGAGGCGAAACAGGCTTTCAACAGGCTGTAGAATGACCGGCTGGCCGGCAGCATCCGTTCGCGCAGCTCCTGGTTAGGATTTCTTTTAAGTCTATTCGTAATCATGGTATACGAGGGGGTATACCCCTGGAGGGCATCATGATGGAATTTCTTTAGCGTCGAACGACCCCCTGGTTAGGTCCATGTTGCCCCACCCTGCACGACGTGGACGTGTCGGAACAGGAGTTAGATGGAATCTTCTGGAGGCTTCGGATCCCATCCCATAACAGTTTCACATGATTGACAGGCATTAAAATAACGTTTGGATCACCAATCATGGAGTTCTAAATCTGTTTTATCAACATTATCCAAGCTGTCAATCGTACGATTTCTGTGGCCTGTAAGGTGAATAAGAAGGAAGCGCAAGTCCAGTGAGTAAATTATTTCGCTAGCATTCTGCTGACGGTTCTCTAGCTACTCAACTGATATATTTTAACTCAACACTCCCTCCAATGCCACCCTGCTGTACGATGTACTTTTCTCGCTGCACCTGTCCGCATAGGAATCCCCCAGCGTCAGCGTCATTCGAGCAGCTTTTTTGCAACGAAAGTTTCATTTCAATTAAATTAGTTTATCACAAGCCAACCGAGCGTCGTTGCGCGGGAAATCCACCGGCGGGCATATTTTCAACATCCAACAGGTAGCGTGTGCTGATAATGCGCCTAATTGTGGTGTAGAGCCGCCCAACAACTACTGTCGTTTGCAATAAAATGCAGCACAACGTGACGCCTTCCGGGAAGTTGGTCCGGGTGAAGCGTCCATAGCAAACGGACTGGCGGGTTTTGGTGGTTATTAAATTGAAATGTTTACCCCCCCTCTGAAAGCCACTCACGCCCTTCCGAACAACCGGTAGTTGACATAACCTGGCAACGAAATCTCCTCCAGCGCATTCATTGGGTTGGGCCGGTGGGTGGAACACGGGTTGCCACCATTTACTTGCGGTTGCCATGTTTTATCTCCCAAACTTGTTCTCGCTTTTGAAAGGTGGCTAACCCAACCATGCGCGTTGCTTTCCCGATCATGTGTTCTCGATAGCTTCATGTTTGCCATTGATATGCCATTCATATTTTCATATGTCGCTGAATGTGGCTCAGTTTTTCCTGGCCCTGGTTTCCACGAAACAAACTCATTAAAAAGGGACAGTCTGTCAGTTTCACCGATCCGTCCCATCCGCCGCGCTCGGTAATGCAATACATTTATGCTACATGCTCTTTTTCCTCCTACCCCTCCCTGTCGTGGCTGTTTTTCCCACTCGCATCCATAATTTCCCGCCCGAAAGGGGGCAGAAGGCAGGGGGGGGGGGGTGGAGGGGGTGTGGTGGTAAGTTATGCGCTGTTTGCAAAATAGTTGCAATTTTTCCGCATTGTTGCGTTGCGAAGGGTGGTCCGTTGGCCGGGCGTTTCCTGTCCTGCCCGCCCACACCCATGCAACATGAAATTTATTTCGTTAATAATCTATTTTTCCACCGCGCGCTTCCACCTTCCACGCCGACGACACGCGTGCGGGTAAATGATGCGCGACTAATTCGCCTTCCGTCCATATGCAAAACCCTCCTCCCTTTTGAACCACCCCCCACCCCCTCGCAAAATGTATCAATAACTCTCCCTCCCATCCACCAGAAAACCAATCATCTTCCTATTAGCAAGCGTTTATCGTTCGTAGGCAGCTGTTTTCCCGCCGCCATTCCACGTCACGTGCACGTCGTTCGAGTCATAAAGAAAATGGCCCCGTTGCGGTCAGACATCTGGATTAATGGCGTAGTCTGGGGGCGGTGGGCGACGAGCCGCCACCGGTACTTACCGTCGGACGAGTGGCCGTACTTGCCGGCGGACACGTAACCGTGATGATGGTCGTCCAGATCCGCACCGTACGAGTTGTGGGACGACGGTTTGTGCGAGCCCTTCGACGGTGGAATGTACGACGGACCGGACGGACCGCTCAGCGAGCTGTGGGACGACTCATGGCCGTAGCTGGTTGGGCTCTCGTAGCTGGTGAAACCTGGGAGAGAAATCGAACGAATGGGAAATTGCAGTGAGTAAGCTGGTTTCGATGGCAGATCGGGTTGACATTGGCATGCTAAAGATGAGGTCTGAAAGGAACACATTTCACTATAAGAATCGCTAAAATTCATTGACATTCTCAAATAAAGCGCCTAAAAGTATGCACTGTCACGCTGTTAAATTATTCTGAGGGAAAGTATCACAAAAAAAAACAAAAACTTTATGCTCTCTACCTTCTCAAACACTCTCAGGATCGTCAACAGTTTTAAAACACTCAAGACCATCAGCAAAACATTAAGGAACGCAGGCAGAACATTCTTTGATTGGTATTTTGAGTAAATCTAGCGAGCTTTAGAAAAAACAAAATGAAAATGTATGGCATTGCATAGTACCTTAAAAAATAGAACGTTTTCTAACATCAACCAACTAGCTGCTACAAATGGTTGATTATTCCTTGGTAACAAACGAGCTTTCGCAAATGAGAGGAAAGCGAGTTTAATTAAACTACCAGGAAGAGCAAGACCGCTAACCAGGCTGACGAAAGGCAGACTGACATGATAATTGGAGCTAGGATATTGACAAACAATTCATGGAAAACCCGTTTGACTTGTTTAATTAACACCAGTCGGAGAAAAGCCTTGAAGTGCAATGCAACCGTTTCCAAGACGGGTTAGAAGAGCGCGAAAGGGTGTACAAAAAATCTTGGTGTTTTAAAGCATGCTCCTTAAATGCAAACAGCTCTAGCTGGGTTTGGTAAATCCACGTCAAGCTCATCCACGAATGAGCTCAATTTCCTGGAGGGAATAATATGACGCAATAAAGAGAAAATTGGAATAATAAAAACCGACTATCTGGCGCCTAGATGTAAGCAAACTTGAGCTTAATTCAAGTTTTCTGTCATAGACTTGGAAATTCAAACTGACAGTTTGAACAGAGTTAATTTACATTTATTACTATCTTGCATAGCCTTGTGATATAAGATATAAAAATAAAAAACAAATAGAAGAGCAGCAAGTAAAAACAAAGAAGTTTGCATACATTCAGGCGCCTCGAAAATTGGGTAAAGATTAATCTGTATTGCAATATTGATGAAAAATTAAATGAGTAATTTTACGCCTTGATCTTAATTCTAAGACGAATTTACATGGACAGTTTAAAGGGCATCAGTAAGGTCTTAGACTTTCTTGGAGAAGCCCAGAAAAAAAACTTGGTTCGAAGCCTAGCTTTGGACTTTTTTCCGTAGTATTTCGTTCAGGTAACCGTTGGTGGTTCTTTGAAATATAAAAAAATCAAACCAACACCTTCTGAATTCTTCAGAATTCTTCTGATTTTGTAAATTCCAAATTCAAAAGTCATGTCACATTAATTCTAGTGTTAGCATAACTACAACACCCCTAAAAGTATGCAATGCGGAGAACAAAATTACCCTTTCTATCACTTCTACTGGCTTAACTCCGTCAGTGGGACAGCTGCACCATACCGGCAGTGCTTACATCGTGCAATCCCTACGCTGGAAGGCCCCAAAGTCCAAATCCGAAAACGAGCTAAACACGCTCAACAGCAACCCCGCACACGTCGCCCAAAAGGAAAAAAAAACCCAATTCCAGCAGGCAGGCCCGATTGCTCGTCTCAAAATCTATCGATTCACTTTTATCTTCTGACCACCATTTGGCCGGAAACTGCCGCTGCAATATATGCGCGCACGCCAGGAACATGGAAAGCAATTCCGAAAAAACCTCATCCGCCCCCGGAGGTAACAAATTTACGGCCCCGCACAATGGTACCGGGGCCCAGGCCTTAATCGAAATTTTTCACCACCCTCGAGACGAGAAGAAAGAAAAGCACATCCGCGGGGCACAGGCAGGGGGTTTGCAAACGCAACAGATTAGTGACCCACGCCGTACACATTTATCTTTATCCCTTTCTTGCGGTTCCTGCTCGCTTGCAGCCATTCTATCGGACTGCCTTTCGGGGTTCGAGAATAATAAAAAAAAAAAAACCAACGTGCCAAAACAGGAAGGGGAACTCTGCCGGAGGCGTCGGGGAAGGGCGGGCGAAAGGAAATACAAACACACAAACGGAATATCGGAAACGAGGAAATCAAGCCGTGTTCGGATTTGGTTTGATACATCCTGAGCAGGCCAGTTTGGCCCTTTCTTGCTTTCCGTTCCTTGACTTTTCTTGCTTTCTTGTTTGTGTGTGTGTTTTTTTTATCTTGCTTTTCTACCGGAAACTCGACAAATATCGTCATCATCACGTTTCCCCGTTCGGTGGCACCGGGGAAAGTGAGGCAAACCTCGCCATGAATGGAAAACGGAAATAGTTGACGTCGCTGGGACGTTGGGATGGAGAAGATGCGCCCGCTTTCCATCCCACTGCCCCCTTAGTCCACCGCGGAGTTGTGCCATTTTGACAGGGATTTATATTTCTGTGTGATGCTGTTTTTTTTGTCCACTTGCTGGGGAAGGGCTCGGAAAGGTGGTTAAAAAAGCGAGATTTTATTCGCCTTGACTTGATGCTCTTTCTGCGCCGGGGAGTGAAAGGGACTTTCTGGATGCTTGGGGAGGGGGGAGGGGTACAGCTTGTGTCTGATGTGAAGCATCGTTCAAACTGTAAACAATCGGGACGAAGCGGTGCGCCGATGCTGCGTGCGTGATTGGATCGCTTTAGTTTCACCGGTTCCTTTCGCTTTCTCCAAGACACTTGGCGATGAGTGTAGCGCAGATTGTGCCATGCGAAGTGTAATTCGATTGCTGACCAATATTTTGTGCTTCCCACTATTAGCTATCAGCTAACCAGTATTATTTTCAAAGCGCCAACAGGTACAGTACAGTGAAAGGCATAGCTTTATCAACACTTGTTTTCATTTGTCAAATTTTGCAGGTAAGAAAGACGTAGAAGTAATCATATTTTCAATTGCTCCACCAAGCAATAGAAAGCGCTTAAAACATGCAGCAAAACGATATGAAACGAGACGAAAAAAAAAGGGGAAGGTTTGCAACGCAAACATGAATTATTTTATTCCATAGTTGTAATTTGCCGTTGATTTCTGTCAGGCTGGCATTTGACGAGCTGAATCGAAATACAGCAAATTAAAGATTGTACTGCAAAAATAACAATCATAGTTTAAAACTTTCGATCAACCAAACCGCCGTTCAATCAACCAAAGTGTCGAAAATCATATAATATATAAAAAAAAATTACATCAAGCAGAATGAAATATTTTGTTGTCATCCATACAATTTTACGGAAGCATCATTGTTTTGCTGTACAAAAAGTTAGGCTATTAATAAATTCTTCCATTACGGTTAAACACTTGCGACGAGTGTTTGGAAAGTCCTATCCACAATGACGTCAACTATTTTGATGGTAAAAATAAAATTTTATCCAAACCGTTTTGTTTTTCTATCTGCACATTGTATACACATTTTTTTAAACAAGACATTTTTTATGTCATCGTGTGTAGTACCAAGTGCAAATGTAGGGATTCTGAAATCATTTTCCGAGGGATTTAAATAAAGTAGGGAATTTTCATTTCCATTCCCTTCGTAAACAATTCATTTGATATGGATAGAGCGATTGTTTCTACAGTTACAGCTACCACTGTACCTGATGACACACCGGATGACGCGCCCAAAATCATATGGATAAAAGCGAAATAATTGTAAGCCGTAACCCTTTGGCACCGGTGTAAGAAGCTTGGAGTGACTCCCCCCGTGGTCGCTTCAGTCCACCACCAGCCTCCAATGGCAGCTTCCAATTAATTAGCTAATTAATTATCGTTTGACTTTGCCGTGAAGGAGGTCTTTTCCACAAGAACTTTGGGAATTGAGAACTTGTTGCTGCTTACTTGTTTCCATAGAGAGAAATAGAGGGAGAGAGAGAGAGAGAGACAGCTGTGCAAAACAAACGGTTTCTCGTGGGAAATTGTAGACCACAATCTTCCGAGATTCTTTCGCCTCCCCCCCCCCCACCGGAACATCACCGCTGTGAAGATTTTAATCCCACTGTTGTCCTCCAGGAGACGGTTTCAGCAACAAACAAGCGGTACTCTCTACCGGTACGTCTACAATGTCGGCAGCAAATGTCGGTAGACTAACGGCAGCACAATCCATAAAGCATTCGTGTGCTCGTTTTTTGAAATAATTTCGCTCATGCTTGTCGGGCGAAACGGGCCCCGCTTCTCATCCACTTTGAATGGTTTTTCGTGGACGATTTATCTACATCCTCTAAATTAAGCAATATCCTTACAGTGGTACTAGGTACTTACTCTCGCCGGACGCGTCCCCGTGCCCGTGCCCGTGCCCGGACGAAGACGACGAGGAGGAACCGGACAGACCGGACAGGCCGGACGACGAGGCGGACAGGATGCCGGTCAGCTTGGACAGCGGATGGGACGAGTGCTTCGGCGGGATCAGGTGGGCCGACAGGGCAATCTTTTTGCCGACGCCGGTGACCGCGTCGCCGCCGGAGGCGATCAGCTTGCCCGCACCGCTCACCAGATAGCCCGAGCCCTTGATCAGCTGGCCCTTGATGGCGGTCACGCCGCCGGTGATGGCCTTCACCGCCTGGAACAGCGTGTTCAGGATCGACTTCTTCAGCGACCAGCCATCGAAGTGGGTGTCCTCCTGTGGTAGTGGAAGGGGGAGATAAATAAAAAGCGGATGAGACCGTGGTTTTAGTGAGACAAGTGAATGGTTAATGATGCCGCGCGCGCACTCGACGTGTGACACCGACACGGTCGGGTGGGCCCCGCCAACGAGATGATACAACGCGCCGCCGGGACGCAAACAAACAACCTCCGGCTCCACCCGGAGGCCCAGCCAGCACATTAAATTGTTTCACATCTTATCTGACACTTCACGGAGCCCCTCCGCTTGATGCTGAGCTAACCAAATTACGGTGCGGTAGGGCGGCAAAATACCGCAAAACCATTTTCCATTCCGAGCGAGTGAAGCGGGCTCTGCAACAGTTCTCGTTCGACGTGCGGAGACCCTGAAGCCTACGCTTGATATGAGTTCTTGGAATAAATAAATCGTTTGATTGGATTTTGGGAAACGGAAACCCACCCGAATAGCAACAGGGAAGGTGTGGGGGGGGGGGGGGAACCGTTACCGAATTTGCGTATCGCTTGCTGCGCCGTTCGATTTGGTTTGACGAATCGTGCCGAGGTTAGTGAAAGTGATAAGGGTTTTAAGTTCCATTTCCGTACCGGAGCTGGTCGTTAAGGGACAAACATTCAAAACAACCACAGGCAAGCTCTTTGGGTGGTTAATTTCGGTATCGCAGAACAAAAAAACAAACAACAAACACACACACTATGTGTTGCACGCGAGAACGGCCCACTGTTCCCGTGCGCTCTGCCATTATCTTGTCAATTTTTAACGCTCCCACCACGAGTGTCACATTTCATGGGTGCTGTGCGGATGATAGTCGTAACTTATTTAGCGTCGCGTGGCTTTGACCGGGTGCCACTGTTTGCACAATATGCTCACACACGGACGGTAAAGGTGTGTGTCATGGGTGCGCGCGGTTCAACAGAAAAGCACAACCAAATTCCCAGCACTGCTTGGTGGGTGAGTTTCCCAGGAAAAAAACGACTGAGAAGAGGGGGCTTGATTGCGGGTTCGTCCTAGGTGGAGGACAGGCAGCGGGAGGGTACGGTAATAATTGAAGTTAGTGGGTAAGGGGTATCATAGCAGGGACTTGATGATATGCGACTTTCTACATATTTTGTGCAGAGCTGACTAAACATTTCATTCCTTGTTTTTCGTTGTTGGTTAAATACCTTTTTTTAGTTTGAATAATAATCTCTGTAATGTTCAATAAGTTGCTTAAATATGTTTTATGAATATAAGAGCTCGCGGGGCACGACGATTATTCCTTCTTTACAGATTTAAGTTACGAAAAACGTACATCAAAACTGTTTTCATTTATTTATCTTTCTAGAGACCTTGAGCCATCCGGCTAACATTCGCTTCGGAAAATGATGATGAAGAGCGAATCAACAAGACATTTAAGCAATAAATCAGTGTAAGATATCGAAATAAATAAAAAAACTAAATAAAAATAAAAGGATTATTTTGTTCTTTAGCACTTTAAGGAAGATACCTTAAGGAAATGAATTGAAAATTATGATAGCGAAAATTGTTCATTAGAATGCTTTATTCATTGAAATAGGTTTGAGATTTAGAACCTATGCATATATCCTCAAGTTTTAGCACGCCGCGACCCCTTTACTCCTTGAACTGCTCCTCGAACTGCCACCGAGAAAAATTGCTTTCGTGTTGTGTTTCGTGTTGCACAGTTTTTAGAGGAAATGTCTTATAACGTTTCGTTTGAGTCGTTCGTAACTCCTACACATATATCTAAGCGCTTATCTGAATAAAAAAGTCACGGCACTAAACATTTAAGGCGTGTTTTTGGCTAGATTAAAGTCCTTCGAGGCCATGCGTACGGGGGTATGGATGGGATAGTATTAAGACCCCCGGTTTTGATATGTAGGCCGTCATGTGAGATTAGATTTTAATATATGGGTTTCAAAGATTTCGTTAGAGAGGGGAGTCCCTGAAGTCTTAAAGGAGTTGGAATAGTCTCCCAGTAAGACATACAATGCTATTAACTGTGAAGATCTGAGCGAGATGGGAGCCTCGTTGGTCCCTAATATTGGGAGTGGTCCCTGGCACTGAGTCCTGTGCAAACTGAGTCAAACTTTCTTCACAACGACACTTTAAAAATGTGTTAACTCAGTCATTACTGTCCTAGATACTTACGTGCGGCTTCTCATACGAATGTCCGGACGAGCCGTAACTGCTGCCGTGTCCCGAGCTACCGCCACTGCTGCCATGTCCCAGGCCGGAGCTGAGCGATGAGCTGCTGCTGCCGGCAACCAGCGAAGCAGAGGCGGATCCAATGCCCGACAGTAGCGTCTGCAGCGATCAAGAACCGAAGAATCGCATTAAAACACGCACACGCTGCCCTCACCGCAATGCTACTTACCTTCTTCAGGCCGGACAGCAGATCGAAGGAACCGCTGCCGGAGCCAAAGCCGGAGCGTTTGATGCGCGACACGTCCTCGGTGAGGTCGACCTCCGCCAGGTCGGTCGGATCCAGGCTGGAGGTGGCCGGTTTGGCGTACGCTGCCAGCGGCAGCAACACAGCGATCAGCAGAATGAACTGTAAAGGAGGAAGGGGAAGGGAGAAATAAACATAGAAACAGTTAAAACAGTTTGCACAATGCGCACGAGGAGTGCGGCGCTCGGCTACCAACTCGAGGTGCCTCTGCTCAACTAGCACGCTGCGAGAACTATTCTGCCTCTTCTGCGCTCGGCCCCTGGCAACGGTCGTGTGCTGCGCATACACTCTCGGGCTTTAATTGATACTCGTGCTAATGACCGTAATGCGTTACAACCCGTTTGCAGCAGGGGAAAAAAACAGAAATCAGATAGAGACGCTGCTGCCTGGTGTGGGAGCGTACTGGCGGCAGCAAAAAGCAACACCGACACACTCCGCCGACGAGACCAACGCGAGGTTATAACCTAAAGCTGCTCCCTATTTCTCTCTCGCTCTCTCTCTCTCTCAGGCTTTGCTTCACTCCTTCTCAATGCCTTCCAACTGTTCACAGTGATTACCGGGTTACCGGGGTTGACACTCCACCGTCAACCAGGCACAGGCGTAAACCTCTGCAACAACGATGGAAACCATCGGCAAAGGTGGCTCACCTTCCTCTCCCCGGGGCGCTGCCCAACAGCCTCTAATTGTTGCCCGCTCGGTTTGGTGATTTGTTTCCATTTGTCCTCTAATTAGGCGTGGGAGAGACACCGGTGCGATTAAAAGGGCACCACCAATCGACACCTTCACTACACGCAACACCTTTCGCGCGGCAGTGCTGCCAGGCTCGTGCCGTTACAATTCCACCCCCTCTCCACAGGCTTCACCGGCAGCATTGTTTGTTTGTTTGTGACATGTGTGGATGGCTTCCGTAACAGGTACAGGGACGCTTCCACCCCGCGACACAGGCACGTGGCAGCTTGGCTCCCGGTGGAAAAGCCATCAAAGTTCAAAGTTGTCAAAGTTTAATTGAAATTTAATTATTTCGATTGCAATCCTGCACACGATGGGGGGGGGGGCCGTTTAGCGATGGGCCACTCGTTCAGAAGGGTTGCTAACGCAGATGTCACGCCTCCATACACCTTCCCGTAGGAGGAGGAGGAGGAGGAGGAGGAGGAGGAGGAGGAGG
>KB670814.1:266273-303651 GCA_000349105.1 Anopheles epiroticus
GGAGGAGGAGGAGGAGGAGGGGGGGAAGGGAGGGTGAAGATTGCACAGCACAAAACTGTAGTTGCAGTGAAAACTTCCAACACCGAACGCTCCGAGCTCGTCCAGAAGTTGCTCAAATTCCAACCGGGAAGTCCAGCCTCGTCCAAAGATGCACCTGTCGAAAACTTCCCACAACCAGACAACGCTTGGTGATGGTGGTGCAGGCGGTGGTGCCGTAATTAAATTCCTTTAACGAACTGCTTTTACATTTACGCCGCGTTGTTAATTCAATATCCGGTGGACAGGATCCGGTTCGGGCTGCATCACACACCGATGCTCTGCCGAAAAACAGGACCTCGTGATGCAACCAATTATTGTGGCTCATTAGCGTAACATATTCACTTCCCGCACACATTTTACGGCAGCTTGCGGACTTGCGCTTGGTATGGCAGCCGGCAGGTACGATGGAAAGTTACAAATCTAGCGACAGGTATTCGTGGTATTGCTTCTCCTTACGCCAACTCCCTTTTTAAATAAAGAGCTGCTCTTCACTTCCTCCTTAACGAAGAATTGCAGTATTTAGCTCATTCTGGTGAGTTTTATAAACAAATAATAGTCAACTAATTTAACAGTTGAAAGATCCATAGATTCGGAAGATCCAGTCTGGCTTAGTCCGAGCCTCAGGTAGCTCTAGACTTGCACATCGACTCCTCAACCATCGTTGACTAAAGGATCATGAAAGGCTTCTAGTTCCAGTATAGTTGTAATACTTAAGGTATTGAAATTTCGAGGACTCTCACTCAGAGAAACCCTATGACGAGATCAACAACTGGCTATTGGTCTCATTCACACTGAGAAAATAAGCTCGGGCCTGCCACGCCTCCTCTGTCCATGTGGACACGCCTAAGAGGACTTTACGGGATGGGTCGTCCGGCGTATAACATGGCCAGCCCACCGGAACCGGACAATGGAGCATTTTCCTCTCGAACGCGGTTAAGATGTTTTCGCGAGTTTTGGACAGAGTCCATGTCTCAGAGGCATACGTGAGTACTGGAACTATATAGTTTCGTCCGTCGCGACAGGTTTTGTGAGGTGAAATGTTTCCTAAGGCTATAAAATTCTGTCAGACCTTTTTTGGGTAAGGCCATCGCGAGGATATGACAAGATCTCACAAACTGCTGGATGCTGCTGGACGAACCACTTAGCATGGAAATGTTACTGCTATTGCCAGACAGTTGCAAAGCTTTGATAGGAGCAACACAAAGGCTATTCAGACACTTCGTGTCCTCGTGTGAACACGGAAGAAGGGTTCGATTTTCGATTCGATCAATCCACAATCCGCGCATGAATGCGTGCTCAATGGCCCGAACAGCCGGCTCGGAGCAGCAGTGTACGAGCGGGCGCAGAAGATGGTTAGCCATTATTTATGCGCATTTGTCTGCCCGGCTCGTTACGGGTTTCCCGCCGGGCTGAGGCTGTGCTGTGTGGTGTACTTGTGCACTTGTGGCGTTTGCCAATCGCCATTAAAAAAGAGCCAGCTTCTTGCCTGCACCGTTCCACGAGCACACCGAACCGAATGCAGGATGCTTTTTGCGGGCTGGCCAAAAAGGTTTTTTTTTTTTGGTGCATTGTTTCGCTAGACTTTCCCATTAAATGGCCGGTCGTAACATTCGATTCCAAGAAAGCGATACAACTGTTGCGGACGTGATGGTGCTGTTGGGAGCGTCCATCGTCGACAAATTGTTTGTCCAACGGACTTCCAAGGGGGGGGGGGGGGGGAGTCCCGGATCCGTGCAATATTGGAAGGTGTGCTTGCTTGTGTATGGCTGGTTGCAGGTGCTTCCTGTGCGATTGATTTTTTTTTGCACACCTTACCGGTAAATATTCACGCTCACGAAGTGTTTGCCAGTCGTGTGCTGTGCCGTTCCAGGAATGAGGGTTTTAGAATTTTTCGGACCGATGCAGTACCAGGATTCGAGCGCTGTGGGGTTGAAAGCATCTTTTTTCTCTCCTTTCTTGCTTTGTCTTTCACCATCCAAGCAATAACGTTCATTCTGCATCTGCATCCAACGATCGCGCTGATGGTGCAATCGTGTGCCGTTGGCCGGAAGCTCCCAGGAGGAGGCAGGAGAAAAAAAAGCATCGAAAAAAAAAACCGAAACGCTATCGCACTCGAAAACCAATATTGTACCTTTTATTGGCCCGCACAGCTAATATTAACCAATAAATATTTTTCCTCTCATGCTCGAGCGACCCACAATCGATAGATAGGCAATTACCCGGCTCGACCACCGTCCACCGCAACCGGAGGACATTTATCGTCGTACCGTCCGGCTTCCCGCCCGCCGTCGCCGTGTCGCACTGATAATGACATTAGCTATTTATGCTGCAGCATCCAACGTCCCCGGGACACGACCGAAACGGCGTGCGAAAAGTGAAATCAACTCCCGCAAAGCTCCAACGCTCGGCTCGTATTTCTTATTGGATGTTGCGTAGTTTTACTACCGTCCCGCCATCGGTGGATGTGGGCAAGATTGTGATTTGCCTTTGCGGAAAAAATGTGTTAGTAAGTGTGTGTGTGTGTGTGTTGAGCACATAAAATCAAATCGATTGTTTATGAAGTCGCAGTTGTTTTTTTTTTGCCGGTGGAGTTCCTTAGAGCCGTCTGCTGAGGCAGCGCTCTGGACAGCCATCGAACATGGCAAACAAAACAGGACACTGTTCGATAGGAGCTCAATCACTCATCAGTGTGTCAAAGTTTATCATCATTTATCACTGTAATGACAAATCAGATGTTTTAATGTTTTATATTTTAATATTTTCTTTATATTTTTTGGATTTTTTTTCTATAGTTTTATAATGCCGATTTTTTGCACTTCCAATCCGCTGTGGGAATGTTATCGTTCGGTTTATAGTTAAATAATTGGAATTTATTTTCGTTTAATAATAAATTATTAATTTTCGCAGTACAGCATGGCCGTAACTACTGAAATAAAAAAAAACTATATATATTTTGCTATCGTTCGCTATGGCCAAGGCTTACCAGAAAAAAAACATTCACTTGGAAGGAAAACTAGTGACTCACTTTGCTTCTTTTCCAAGCTGATTAGATGCATCTTTGTCTACAGTAGGTAAACAAAAACAGTCAAAAATACATGTCTACTATTTACCTATTAGCACTTTCGGATTAACTTAAAAATATTTTATTAAAGTAGTTGTATTTTTAACTTTTCTGACTTTCATGACTTTTCAAAAAGTGTACACATAAAGTTATACCAACATAGATATACGATCTTGCCGTAATTACGTAAATAAAAAAAAGTTATACCAACTTACAAAAATCTGAAAATAGTACAGTAAATGCTGCATAAATTACTATCCGGTAAAACATGTTCGTTTAGGATAGTTCAAGTGCTCGAGTATTTACTGTGATTATGATATAATTGAATACCTTTAAAGAGCATAAAGAGAACCCTTCTCAACACATTCGCAAGCAATATTACAGAGTGACAGAGTAACAATCTATGTTCTGTCACATCGATAGTTGTATGTGTAATTATTGACACCTACTGCGAACAAACGTGTCTCAACAATCAAACCAAAATTAGCACGGTGTATGTGAGTATGAGAGCACCGCCTAAGTTACATCATAATTGGCTCCCTTCAGCTAGGCAGAAAAAGATTTTACGTTCTTTCGTTCCTTCGTGGGCCTGAAATTCGTCTCACCGGCAGTAACTTTTACGGACGTCAGAAAGCGATAAGATTCCATCGCTCCAATTCTTTGAACTAAGCCTCTGTGTCTTGTATTCCATTCAGCGCTTTTGCACATCCCGCTGACAGGAAAATACTTACACTTTGACGAGAACCCCGCCACAAAGCGTGGGCTATAGTCGGCAGCTTTTTGATTGTTATCGCAAAAACGGCCTGCCGACTGACGCCCAGATCCCGGCGACAACGATCCCGATCCAGAAATAGCCTCAACGCGCCATTACCACCCACCCACACACACACACACACACACACACACACACACACACACACAAACGGAGTGCATATATTCTGAGAAGGGTTTTGCGCTTCACCGGTTGACAGGAAGTCGAAGCGCGCTTAGCAATTCTAGCGGCTTTAGTGGCTTTTCCGCAACGTTTTGAAACGCATGGCGCTGTTAGATTAGTGTAGAGATGTTGCAGCCGGGCTTGAATGGGGAGGAGTAGGGGGAGGGGGAGGGGGAAGGGTATTAGCATAGCAAAACTCATTATGCTCTCCACCCGCCAGATCCAAAGCCTTCCGAGGCTCGAGTACGCCGAACCGTCATTAATGATGCGACTTGCATTTCCCTGGAGGGGAGGGTATGATGCAATTAGCCGCAAATAACTCAAAACCGTGCATTATCTCCACTCGATACGGAGCGCTCAATTAATTTAGCACACAGCCAGACGCGGTTTGCCGGGGAATGGTACCTTCGGGGCGGCTTCCAGCACGATGGGATGCATCATATTGCCCCGCTTGGGGTTGGTCATATTTTATCATTCCCCTACCGCCCAGCCGGGCGAGTGATGATTTCAACCGCACTCTGCATGCTTGCGCGGTGAAAATGATGATAAAATGTGGTCGCCGGTGTGGTGGCAGCCGTGCGATATAAAATTGGCAACTCGACACCTGGATAAGGTTTTGCGTGAATTGCTGCGGGCCTTCCCGGAGCTACCGGATACCTGAACTGGGAAAGCTTCCGGGAAAACCGTGCTGAGTAGGAGGACCTTCCAGTGCTTCCAGCGAGTTATTATACGCTCCATGCTTCGTGGTACCGGTGGCCACAGTACCGAGCAAGCTGTTAGCTAACCAGAGTGCATCAAGCGATGTGTTAGCGGTAAGCGGACACTTTCCGGCACCCGGGGGGGACGAGGACGCGGACGGTAGAATTTCAATGAAACTTCAAGATGTCCAAGATGTCTCCGGAAGCTCGTCCGTGTGCTAGCGCTTCCTGTAGGCGATCCAGCTGGCGAACTGGCGTGCCGTACTGTCCGACTAAAGTTTCACACTCCATACGCCAGAGACCTCCCCCCCTATCAGCCCCCCTCCACCCTCTCCGCCCCCTTGCAACGACGAAATAAAGCACTCCTATTTTAATGCAAATTTCTTGAACGTGTTTGTTTCCTGCAATACCACCAAAAACCGTTCGCTCCTGTTCATTGTGGTTTTGCCGAGCGTCAGTTAATTGAACTTTTATTTATTTCGGTGGCAGACACTTGTTCGCAGACGTCTCTTCCGAGCGGTGCGCGTTGAGGTTTGGAAACTTTTCTCATCTAACGCACTGGGGCGCTGCTCTTTCCCCTGGCGTTGTCGTATTGCCGCCATCTTTTTGGGGCAGCCAAAGTAACTTCAGCTGCCAAGTCCAGCAAACTGTGCAGCAGTGATGTGCATTATGACCCAGAAGTGAGTGAATTTCCTGCCCTGACTAGCGATACAGTTGCGAGTGTGATCACTCTTGGAGAGTTTAATCGTTCTGGGGAATCACCTGTCCGTACCGACTCACACACTCGCGAGGGTAATAACTCCACAAGCGTTACATAACTCTGAATGAGTTGACTCTCGGTGAGGACTACCAACTCACTCACTGTGATTTAGCTCACACGCGAGCTGATTAACTCTTCGAGTGTTACTTACTCGTGAGTGTGATAACTCTTCGAGCGTTAACTCTAAAAGCGTTCACTCTCCGTGCCAGAACTAGAAACTTACCCACGAGTTAGATAATTCTACGAGAGTTACATCACTGTGAACGAGTTGACTCTGCATGAGCACCAAGCAACTCACTCACTGTGATTTAACTCACTCGCGAGTATAATCACTCCACTAAAGCTACATCAGTCGGAATGAGTGAACTCTATATGAGGACCAACAACTCAGCTCACTCACGAGTTAAATAATTCTACGAGAGTTACATCACTGTGAACGAGTTGACTCTGCATGAGCACCAAGCAACTCACTCACTGTGATTTAATTCACTCGCGAGTATAATCACTCCACTAAAGCTACATCAGTCGGAATGAGTGAACTCTATATGAGGACCAACAACTCACTCAATGTGATTTAGCTCACTCACGAGTTAAATAATTCAACGGGAGTTACATCACTGTGAATGAGTACACATTTCGTGCTGACTCAGCAATTCACACAGTTCATTACTCACTTACTCGCGAGTTTGACGCGCTGATAACTCTTGCAGGGTTTAATCGCTCCGATGAATCAACTCTCCGTATCGACTCTCTCGCAAGGTTTTAATTTTTGTACGATAGTAACATCACTGAATGAGTTGACTCTCTATGAGACTCTCTGTGAGACTGTGATTTAACTCACTCGCGAGTTTAATGATTATTCTTCGAGATTTAACTCTTAAAGTGTACACTCTTAATGCCGTCCAGAACACTAACTCGTAAGTTGAATGATTTTCCGAGAGTTACATCACTCTGAATGTGTTAACTCACTGTGAGGACTAGCAACTCACCCTCTGTAATTAAACTCTCAAAGTGTTGTCAAACGCGAATGTGTATCAAGTTAAGCAAAATCTGAGCAAAATTGCGCTAATGAGCAGTTATTCCCATCACTAATGTGTGAACGAGAGCCTCACAGGAAGGACCGAGAGACACAGACCGCAACAGGGCGTGGACCACTGAGGAGCAACAAAACTTGTCCCGGAACCGGAACAACACCAGACCCAGCGCGCACATCCTTGAAGCAGTAGACGTTCGGGCACGGAATAATGGTGACAAAATGCTTCCTGCCCCACCGTTCGCGGTGGGGACAACTTTTCGGCGCTGCAGTTTTGTGTGCTGGGCGTTGCACGTAAAGCGCGTTTCCTTGCAGCAAGATTAATGTACACCGTTTGCCCAGGAAGGTGCAGTCAACCCAACGTAAGACCCCCGCCCAGGATTAGAACCCGGCCAACGCTGCACCACTTTCCCTTCAACCCCCCCCCCTCCCCCGGGGGGGCAGGCATTTTCTGTGTGCACGGAGGCTTAAGCAGTTTGGCGTGGGAAGATCTTCCAAGAAGTACACACACACACACACATGAGGATAAGGTCGGTGGTGAATGAATCTTTATTTGCATCTTCACTTTTTTTAACGACTTGCCAAACAAAGGGAGGGCGGAAAGCTGACTTTCGGTAACGGCACGCACCGGCGATGTGGGCTTTGTGCTGAATCTTGTTCTGTCGCTTCTACGTCTTTACCTCGTTGTTCTTTAACCGACATTCTTTGTACGGTTAGGTCGGCGTGTTCCTTGCTGTGAGCAAGCGCGCCTGCCGCCGAAGCGTTGCTACACGCTGTTTGATGGAAAGCTGGTCCGTCCCCTGGTTTGCCGCGCTTTCCCTGCCAATTTCCATTCCGTTGGGTTTATTTTCACGAAATCTTAAAATATCACACACATACACGTACAGTAGCACTACATCGGTGGGGTGGAAGGTACAGAATCGGCTGTCCCAATCGGAAGGGGGTCGGAAATGGATTCCGCTTTCGGTCGGAAACGTGCACCGGAACATAAATTTTCCTCCCGTTATCTTAATTTATGTTTTTTGTTTACGCCTACCACCTCCCCCCCACCCCACCCCCTCGTGCCTCGTGCACTACCACCGTGTTGCGCGTTCCGCACGGAACGTGAATTTGTTGCTCGAGTACAATGGAAGGGGGAAGGCGGAGCGAAGGTCCTTTGTGGCATGTATTTATTTTCATGTTTCATTTTTCGTTCCGACCGTGCGTGTTTATCCCTCCATTCTTGCCACGAATGGTGCGCCTGTCCCGGTGTGCCAGTGTTTCCAGCCGGTGACGTGACGTGCCGGCTACCAGCTGAAAAGGGATGCCCTTTTAAAAACAGCATGTTTATGGACGCAGAGCAGTCACAATCACTTCGAACAGAAACAGAACGGAAACCGATTTTTAGCTCAGATTCAAGCGCCTTTCTTACACATTTTCATTCGGATGCAACCGTGCTGCCAGGAGACCATAGTTGTGTCCTTTGATTTGATTTTTTATTTTTATATTCTTATCCTAGTTTAGTTGCCAGTCAGGAAACTGTCACGCCCTCTAGGCAAAAAAGGTACGCTCAAGGCTCAATCTCGATTATCCTGCAATCGACATCCGGCAGGTGCGCGTCCCATGCGCCCCGGTCGGAAACCATTTCTCACGGTGGCTGTATTTTTGTGCACGCCAGCCTAACAACAGCGGCAGCGGACATTACTTCGGCAAGACAAACATCGGGTAATTATGGTCATTATCGTGCCATTTCTTCAGTCCCCCCCCGGGCCCGGGGAAACCCACTAAACAGCAGCGCACACGTCAGCACCCGCCCCAAAACCGAACGCTACGCGCCGTACTTCCAATTAATCTTGTTTACATGGCTACCAGGCTTCCCCTGCTTCACATGAAGGTGGGAGAGCTTTTTTGTTTCATTTTTCGGAAAAAGCCCGACTCTTACCGAGACGGTGCAGCATTAATGAAGATATCGAAATTCAGTGCGGAAAAGGAACGAAGGTCCCAAGGTCCCATCGATCACACTCGCTCTCCACCCTCACTTCCCTCTTCCCTCTCTCTCTCACTCTCTCGCAACCATTCTCTTCTATTTATGGTGCAGAATTTGCTGCTGGCTTAGTTAATTGTACCGAGTCATTGAAAATGGATATGGCACAGGTGGGCGTTTGCGAAATCGCACACACAGCGGCGTTCCACACATTCGTACGCTCGATTAAGTTTGCCGCGCACTTCACCAAAAGGAGTTCTAATGCGCTCGGGCCCGTCGGTGCTTGTGGCGTGATCGATAAACAGTGCCGTACGCTCACCGTTCGTCCGATTATCGGTTCGAGTCGCGCGTACCTGCTCTTCTTTCCACCTGTAGATTTATGAAATAAAATTAAATCTAGAATATTCGACTGTGAAAAGTTGAACTAGTTATTTGCTTAGCGTGTCCAGTTAAAAGTAATAAATAATAAATATAAAAATAAATAAAATTTTAAACAAACAAGTGTGAGTGATTGCATTCGTTGGGAAAAGAATCGAATCACCCATCGAGATGAAAAATAAACTTTCAGAGAGAAATAGAAGCTTATTCTCTGTAAAACAGCTTACCTTATCCAAGCTGATTAAGCACTTATCCAGTCTTAAAGTGTTTCACGCCAGCTCTCGCCTCTCCGTAGCATCGATTTTACGATTTGAAGCCAAGTATTGTGCCATTCTACGCAACAGGTTATTCACTCTTCTTTTTTGCTCGAGGATTTCTCTTTTAAGCCTTAAGGAGTTTTGTTTTTTTCAAATTTAATTTGAAAAGAAAACACTTACTTTGGTGATTTGATTCGGTTTCTATCCACTCAGAACTCTTTTTTCTTTTTTTTCTCTTTTAATTTCAACTCTTTCAGCTTCCAGCCATGCAAATTAATGTCCATTCAATTAAAGAAACGCTGATAATAAAGAGCTTATGCGATGCTTTCACACTTAAAGCGACAGTGAAACAAAAGGAGAAGAAAAAACGCATCTCAAACCCATCTTTACTTTTGCTGCAGTGGCGTTTTCATGCAATGCTGCATCAAATATGCATGCAGTTCAAAAACTAATATCAATTGGAAATGGAGCCGTGGCAAAAGTGTTGGCAAAGCAGCGATCCATTTGCACCGTCCGCTTTTTCCAACGGGGGGAAAGAAACAAACCGTGGCAGCGAACACACATCAATCCAGCCCGTGCTTCCACCTCCCTGCAACCTCATCAAATATGCGATTTGTATTGTTTTTGCGTTTACACATTGCTCGCCCGCTTGTTCGTCTTCTTCCGGTTTCCGGTGCCGCGTATGAGATGGAAAGCAGCCCTGGAAGGACGAGTAGGGGAAGGCGGGGCGCTACAGAGCACGTTTTATTTTTTTTAATACCTTATTATTTGTAGCTAAACACGCTTTATAGGCATTATTGCGAACCTCTATCACACTAATAAATTGGAGAAAAAATTAAATAAAAATTGTTGTTTTATAATCAGCTTCGTAATCATTATAAAACGATATTTACGCTGATGTTTGTATTTTTCACTTGTTTTAAGTACTTTGATAACTATACTCTTTTCATGTTTAGTGCATATACATTTAATATGTAACATATATATTTTTTTACTTTCAAAACTAATAGGTGATGTTGTTCGAAGAGAAGCATAAGAATACTTGTTCTCAGCCGGCAAATAACATTAATCCATGTTTTTAGTACGTGATTGATGTCAATGGTGATTGATGTCAATGGCCTGAGTGGCAGATGTTTTTAAAGCCAAATAACCGTCACAAATAATTTAATGATTCATTAAATCTTAAAAATAAATTATTATCTGCCTTAAACTACAAGCCTAGAAACTCCGAAAAATTTAATTGAAATTTTATTAAATGTATTTGTTAGCAAGATATCGAACATTGCATAAATATTCTGCTCAATCTAAATGATTTTTAATTTTATTGCTGAAAAATATTGATTCAATTAGAAAATTTGGGCTCTTTAAATATTTCACTTTTTGAATATACATTTTGAGCTTTAGCAATTATTTTTAAATCCCATGTAAAGGATGACCATGTTGCCCTGCAATGCGCTACCGCTTTAAGCAGCTACGGTTGCAAACATCCCTTCAAGCAGACGAATCTCAACCCTCGGCCACCGGCGCTCACGTTACGGAAAATCTGCTTTTCTCGACACGCTCGGTCGGTCGTCCGCTCGCAAGAAGTGTGGAAGTGCAGCAAAACCGGAAACCTCCGTATCGGTATCGTTTGACAAGAGGCCACCCACAGTCGTTCTGTTTGAACAGTTTTGCACAGCTTTCCCCCATTTTCCTTGCACGCGGCTACATCAACGCCAGTCCTGTGTGTGTGTGTGTCGGCGCATTTGCACGTTCATGCACAATCGGTTGGCGAGCGTTCGAAAAACCACCTTCTGCTGTCGGCGGGTGGCCCGGCATGATACCAGGTGTTGTTTGGCTGCAATAGAACCCCTTGCCGGGTTGGGGTCGGAAAAGCGCCACACTTGCACGATAGTGCAGACACAAAATGGGACTCGTTTCATCTTGAAGAATGCTGCTGCTCCCATCGAAACGTTTCATGGCGCAATTTTCAACAGCTAAAAGTGCACTTTAGGATTGCATTTTTTACCATTACCTTTGCGTCAACGCTTTCCTTCTTGGCACGCGGAAAGCAGCCGACGTTTCCACTTGTTTTGTGGCCGAATTGTACGTCTCGCAATAAAACATAAAAACATGCCCCAAAAAAAAAAGGCAAGTAGGCCACAATTGGCCCCCCTCCCTCCTCCAAACTGTAAAGTAATAAACGAACATAAAGCGAAAAGGGTGAGGGGAAATTTATTTATTTTGGCTTAAAATCAAAAACACAAACATCCTTTTCCGCTCTATTAAATGGCCCTACGTATTGCACACACACACACACGGAAACAGTGCGTGGGAGGAGGGGAGTAATAAGCAGCAGCCCTACATTCACATGCCCACAAATGTAATGCCCGATTGATAATTGTGATTGATGGCGCTCATCGATGAGCCTCAACTGTACTGTATTCAGTATGTTGGTGTATTTGTGTGTGTGTGAAGTGGGGTGGCGGAGGAGGTGGAGGAGTGTCAGCGCATCAGGCACACTGACAAAGCGTTCGCCCGCCCCGGTCAGCCTATCCGCTTTTCAATGGGTTTTGCAGCTGTCAAAAATTGATAATTAATCGTGCTGAGTGTTTTACGGGTGCGTTACAGTGGCTGACAGACTTTATGGCACACCCACCGGCATCGGAGAATTGCTCGGCTGGATTTATTGTGGGTGGTTGATGGTGGTGCCGTAAGGTTGAAACTAATTGAGCTGTGGGACGGCTGTATCGTTGGGTTTAATGAAACGATTGGTGTTTTTTTTTACATCAACCGTTTCACCCTTGGCGTTGTTGGCATGGCCGGCTGTTTTATGTCATAATTATTACGGGATACAGGGGACACACAGCTCAACGCTGTTTGGTTACGCTTCAGTCAAAACGAATATGTGGCTCGAATGGCACCATACGTTAGTTTTTGAATTAAAGCCAAGGTTTTGAGCGATTTGTTGCGCTTTAATGATCTACGGTAACCAGCGATAAATGCAGTGTCGTTGGTGTGCTAACTGTTTCAAGAGTTTCGGGCAAATGGTGGACCCTTTAACTTTTGTTTGAAGTTTTTCACTAGATACAGTCGTTGGGGGCAAGTGTTTGCGCTAAAAACTAATAAAATTAAATAAACTTAAAAACTTTACAGCTTAGATGCGCATTCGCTCCATTTGTGGTAAACATTTTGAATTAAAGGGAAATAACTAGTTTATTAAACTAAGCTTTAAAAACGCTTTCAACCTAGCTATAATGCTTCCAAGAAAGATGATTATCTAATCTGAAAATTCCTTATGATTTTCTTACTTTTGGAGAAACCTTCTCATTGCACATAACCTATCTTGATAATGCCTTTAATACATAAAGTAGTCAATGCACACCTTGTGAAAGAAATACTCATCCAAATGTTTCTTGTAAGATAATTAAATACAAATTAAAAAAAAACAAATGAGGAATCATTGAATCCCAGCTGTTTCCAGGTGTATCCAAACAAGCCTTAAAATGTAATTGTGTTAAGCTTCACCAAACTTAATCACTTTTTAAATAAAATTTCTATAATTAATCTGGTCCGGTTTTCTTTTCTAGACAATTATTAAAATACACAATTATACATAAAACAGGTCAATTAAACAAGGATTAATTGAAATACAATACAGCTTTCCAATGTCAATAATTTGCTTAAAGTTTCACAGAAAAATATCAAACCAGAAGGACTTTAAATTGCATGATATCCGCGTTGCATTAAATATCTGTCATGTTGGAAGCAATCAACAAACTTTTACAATCAAAATTATTTGAACGAAGAAAAAAAATTAATTATGAAAACAAAACAAAAAATTATTTATGTCACGCACTGTAAAAAAAAACAATAAACAGGAAAATAAAGAGAGCGCACCACTGAAAACGGGCCTCAGCCGAACGAAGCTAGTTGTTGGTTTAAATTTTGCATTTCGGTAGCGAGCATCGCTGCACTGAAATTGAATCCAATTTGGAAAAAGTAAGTGCACTAAAGCTATTAATTATTTGTGTTACTTTCCTGCCCTCGGTATTACTTTTCATATTTATTTAATTAATGCCCCGCACGGGCTGGATGCTTCACCGAAACGGGATGGCCATTTTTCCTGCATGCAGTTAAAGTTACACCCTTTCCCCATCCATGCTTGCTGGTTCGGTTCCCTTTCCCAACGGCAAACCCGTACTGCTCGGTGCATAACAGTGCATAAGTCCATTTTGTACGCCTGCCAGCGGAAGCACGCGTTGCGCAACGGCTCGGCGTCAGATGAACATTAGTTCCGATTAGTTAGCCAACCGTCGATCGATCGGAGCTGTTTTTCGCGTTTAAACCCGCTGGGGGAGAGATCATCTCGCGCCGAACAGCACAATGAGCAGCGCAGGACGACGAACTCAGGCGCTGAGCAGGGCCGCACTTCAAGCCGCCCGGCGTGCAGAAAGCAACGCCACAGCGGTACCTTTCACTCGGCAAAAATTGGAAATGCCATTCGATGTACATTCGGTTGGTACAGAAAGCAAACAGCGGGGGAAAAGGAAACGGGGCGAGATTGCATAACTTGTCGCGCTAAGTGCACCCGGCAGACCCCGGCCGCAACGGCACGGTCTCAGCCCGGCGAGGTCGACAAATTAAGCTCTCGAATGTGCAATGTGACACCCCGTGAAGCGAACGGGATGGAGAGAGAGAGAGAGAGAGAGAGAGAGAGAGAGAGAGAGAGAGAGAGAGAGAGTGTTATGCTTCATTTTTTCGAGAGCAGTGTCAAGCAAATTACCTACACGTTGCACACAAACACACACCTCATCACGGTTACATTGTAGCAATCCGACCGGACCACATTAACCATTTCTGACCATCGGTAAAATCGGGCGCTCCACTGCCACCACCTCACCTAATTCGGCTATTCCGATCATCATCGTGACCGACGCTTATGCAACGGAGAGCATTGTGCTCGCCCGGCCAGGGCCAAAAAGGCCATTCTAATCGTCCCACCGCACGGAATCTGCACGGAACGATCACGCCGCGAAGCGTAATGACGGGATCGCGCGCTTTCGGTGCAAGACTTTCGCGTGAAAGCCGACGAGCGAGATGCCACAGATAATCTCCACAGATCCGTACCGCAGCGCACTTTCTACAAACATTACGCTCGTACCCATCCGCTCCGGTACGATCACATCTGTTTATTGTGCTGCGATTTGCTATTGTTTGAGGCACGTGAAGTGGCAGTATGTATCTGTGCGGCTGGGTAGATTATGAACGCCATCAATCCTCAAACCTTTCGCTTACAACCTTCGAACCCGGTGCTGTAAACGTACATTCAAACAGTAACACAATTCCTTTCCCTCCGAAGCACAGCAGCAGAGCTGTGTGAGCCGAGGACAGGTAAGGCTAGACGTGACAGCCGGGCGCACAAAAAGTTGGGGCTAGTTCGTAATTTGTTTTTAGTTGACCCAATTGCATGTGGGATTGCTTTCACTCCAGACGAGGCAGCGGCGGCGAAAGGTGCTGGCAGACCATCCCGGGCCGACGCGAAACAGGCAAGCAAGTAATAGCCTCGCTGCTCTGACAGCTCTGTGCTGCTGAATTATTCAGTGACTTGTGGATCCCTACACCCCAACCGTACCACACTGTCAGCTCATTACTTCAATTGGACGTTATTTTGGGAGGTTCTGCCAGGGATCGACAAACATTCTGGAGGGCGAAAATCTATAGCTAGAGAGAACAGAGAGAGAAAGAGAGAACTCCATACAAATAGATATGGAAGCACTTTAAGCTATTCTAACACAATCCAATTTCTCTGCCGTACACGATGCATATGAAAAAGTACTCACTGGGAACTTGTATAAAATTTACAAGACATTAAAAGAACCAATAGACAAACCTATCAGTGGCAGATTAACTTTAAGAATTCCACCTCAGACCTCCTGAGAGCTTGATAGGTTTTAGCTTATGCTTCTACAAAGTCTGGATGTAAACCAATTCTTTTCATTGGTTACTAGCCAGTTGTGGTAAATCCCAAAAGTCACCGAAAGCTTCACATCTTTCTTCTCCAATAAAACTCTGGAAGGTCTTGATGTTGGCCAAATTAAAACAAATGAAATAGTCTTCACGCAAATCGTGTCTTCTTGAGCCTCTTTCGATCTCATTTAGATTGTCAACAGTATCAACTGACAGAGAAGTTCTAGAGCTGTTCCGTAACGAAAAACAAACTGCTGGCATCCAAAGAATACTACGCAAGTAATTCAATGATATAGGCTTTATCATAAAGAAGCTTTCAATGCAATGCTATATTGCTGGATGAATAATTGAGTACGGAAATTATCAAGAATTCTTCAAATCATACTTGTAGTAGCTAGAAGGCCGGAATACCTTTTATAGGATTATTAAACATAAAATCCCTTCAAAAACCGGCTGGGAAAGAACTACTCTTTCGGAGTAACAAAAAACCATCACAAAGAAACGTTGAACATGATAGGAACGCACTATCGAAGTCGTCCCAAATTTTGCCTATCACAGATCAAAAGTCAGAACCGATGGGATGAGTGATTAGATCTAGATCCGATTAAATGTCCAGGTTCAGTTAAGAGAGAGAGAGAGAAAAAAGAGGTTTTAAACGATCAGATCCATGATGGAAGCTAGAGAAAAAGCTTCAAATTTTGGATCATTATTACTACAAAACATGGACGAAACCCTCTTAGCTGCGTTCGAGTGGAAGAGGCTCAGTAGGACCGTTGGTCCCGTACATGAGCTAGCCTACCATATTCTTTGGAATATAGGTGCTCCGTACATGGCGCAGGACAACCCGGTCCTCATAGTCCTCTTAGACCGTCCATATGGACAAAAGAGGCGTGGTAGGCATCACACAGCCTCAGCAAGTAATAGCGATGGGTTCTCGAAACCGAACCCATGACTCCAAATCGCTTCCGAATATCTTTACTTCGGAAGAGGCTCCGATTTCACCATACCTACGGTTCTGCTTGGAGTCGCCCGGAGTCATCTGGAGCCATCGGAGCCGTTTGAAACCGTCCGGAGCTTGCTTAAAATAACTCTTGTCTCCGACCACTGTTACCGGACAATTCCGGCTCTAACGGCTCCGACGACTCCATCTACCGACTAACGGCTCCGGGCGGACTTGGTCATAAATTCTCAAGACAAACTCTGCAAGTCAATGAAAACAATTGTGATTTGTGTAGTATTTTCCAATACTTGTATTAAAGTATTTAACCACAGTTTTTGCTTTACCCTATCCAATTGTCGATGAGAATAAACATTTTTAAACAGCGAAAAAGAGTGTAATGTGCCGTGCTATTTGTTGTCGACCACTGCCCGAGGGACAGGTGAACTGACACATACCCGACAGACTGATTTCCATCCCACACACACACACACACACACACACACCGATGCGTGTTACTCGTTATTGCAAGTGGAGCTTTCAGCACGAGCGCGTGGACCCCTTTTTTTCCGGGGAATGGGCCGTTCGCTGTCGCTGTCAGTAAGCATTTCTTCGCTGCCGACATATCGATAGGCTCAATTACCCGACGAGAATCAGATTAGTGTACCCCCGGTAACGAGAGTGTTGGATGCCGGGTTTTTGAGGAAGTTGAAAAATGTAAGTCCACAAGATCCTGGAAACAACACGCACAAGGCGCCTGCCGAGATGAAACGCTTATTGGCTCAATCGAATTCTGTTCGTTATGCTGAGCGTTGCATATTTTTTTTGTATTTTCGCAAGTTTCACTTTTAAAGTGGAAGGGATGCCTGTTCCAAGAAATTCCAATTCAATAAAAAACAAAGCATACAATGAAGCCTTGCAAGCGTCAGGATCTGGTGTTGAGGAGATCTCAATCACCTTCCCCCAGCTGCTGTCAGAAGCTCCCTAGCTAACATGCCACACGCACAGGGAAGCGTCTTGTTTGTTTAACGGATCTGTACGGGACAACTGCAGGCAGGGCATAGTTACACGCGATACGATACTTACAAAAACACAAACGCATAACTAATACTCCAAACCGACCTGCCCAGACGGCTGAAGCCAAATTCAACACCGTGTGTCATTAATGCATGTTGTGCGGTAAAGTGTGCGATTAGGGCAGGGTGAGGGCCTCCAGCACTCAACCACATCACAACCGTCTAACCCTTCTGCAGAGCTGGGGTGCCTTCTGCAACCGATCGATTCAGTCATTTGCATACGAGACTGTTGTTTCTGGTGTCCTGGCGGTGGGTGCGACGGTGGCTTTGGTTTATTACACCCAACATCCACCGAAACGTTCTCGCGGGAGCAACCAACGCGATAGATAAGCGTCACGTACACGAGAGGGCACGTGCGAAATACGGCGTTGGTGGCGAGCACGATAAATGGTTTGCCGGCACGCAATCCGGGAGCACCAACCCCTCCCTACCGGTTGGTTCCAAATCACGTCGCAATACGCGATGGCCCTTTACATCTTCCCCCACTTCCGGCGAGCTCCAAGACGTTTGCGGACCCGGTCTTGCTGGTTGGATTCCAGCTCCGACAAAGTTTTACGAGTTTTTTTTTTTTTAATACAAACTACCGACAAAGAGTACCTGAGGACATTGGAGACAGTTCTGCCTTCTCTTGTTTGTGTTCAATTCATTCCCCATCGATACTTGATGCCATACCTGGAACGAAATGGAATGAAGAGAAATTTATGAAAACCAGAAGTTTTTAAAAGTACAGAGCAGCGGCAACGAAACATTACAGGGTTTACTAAGTCTACAACAAGATACGCAAGATACGCACACAATACGGCCAGGCCGTCACTAAAGAATAAAAACAAGATACGCATTTTTAGGAAGAAGTATGAAAAGCTACAAAGTATCTTGTAAAACGCCAACAAACTGGCAGAAGAGCAAGACCCACGGGGAGATCTTCAATTTCATTTGGACATCACTCAGCCCAAGTCTACTGCATCAAATGTCATATGACGAACGTTTGAATGGATCAACGCGTAGGTAATGAAAACTCACGAAAATATGTAAATGCTCCCCGTAACAATACAATAACAAATCGTTGGAGTTTAAGACCAACTATTATTGCAATTCAAACGATTCGTTAGGATTTAATTCAAATCACAGTTGCGTTCACTTTTGGAGCAAAGGGTTCGTATTGAAATAGCTGAAATTAAAACTAAATGAAACAATATAGGTCATCAGGAGACCATTCCTTTGTGTGGTCTGGTTTCAATGTACCCTCAAAAAAGATATGTTGAAGATTTCACCTAAGACCTCTTTGACAGGTGTCTCCAAACGGTATGCATCTAAACAGCTGGTGCATGCTAGCAAGGTGTTTAAAATCCCGTTGATGAAATGTAAAAAATAAATGGGCCCCAACTCTAAGAAATTAACCCTATCACGAAAAGTGGCTCGTGGAAAACCCTGTTTTTCCAATTCTTAATTTCTGACAACTCTATATCCCATCCCACCGTTCATAACTCTTCCGTAAATCGTATCTCGTCCGGAGCGCATTCCGACCATCCGAAGCTTGTTTCGTCGCTAGCAAGTCTGTCAATGCAGCTGCATCTTTAAACTTTCATCCGACGGTTCTGTCTTCCTGTAGCTTCGCGCTTGAGCTCGCATCCCCATCCTGCCGGTTGACCCACAGCTAGCCCAGTGAGGTTGAGGGAAAAGTTTTCCAATAACTCAAAAACGCTCATAATGAACATCACGACCCATCATCGCACCGCTCCCTCTCACACAAGGATTGGGCGTTGTTTCTGATTTTGCCTGCCGATGTCTGACGCTAACGACACATTTATAGACCGAGAGCGGACACGCGCGCGCGCATACACTCCAAGGACGCTTACTTTGATTAAAACTTAATCCCGGGAATGGGTATGCTAAATGGGTGACACAACACCCATTCGGGCCCGCAGCCGACTGTGCCCGGAACCAATCCAAATAGATGGCGGGGGAGGTGGCAGGATATTGGCAGCTCGTGGTACGAGGGGCGGCAATAAACGTGAATCCTGGTCCAATGCTGGTGCGATACTCCGCCATGTGTTGTACGAAGCGTGTGTGAGACTGTGAGCTGTACCCTGGCCCCTGGTGACAGTACCAGAAGAAGGAAATAATAGAGTGGTGCATCACGCTGTCCTTTTAAAAAACAAGGCACTTTAATAAGAGAAAATTGCAGGAATTATACGCCCTTCCAGGCAAGGGCAGCATGTGGACGTGAAGCAGGTAAAGACTCCCATAGATATGCCAAGAAAAAGCCGTTTGAGAACTTTTCCCATCTCGTTACGGAACCCTCCTCCCGCGCTCCTCTCCCCCAACAACTGGAGTGAAAAGGAGGAACGCCGGGGCTGGGGCAGTAGCTATCGCCATTTGCCGGCTAGTTGCTCGCTTACGCTGATGGCATCGTTGTCGCTATCAGACGATGACATGCTGCGCCAGCCATTTATCACTTGCACCACTCTCTGGGTTTGCCTGCCATCCAGGAAGAGCTGCCCTCTGCCGGGAAGGCAGCACTGCAACCGACACTCTGGGCCGGGACAAGCCTTTTTCGCACAGGTGGTCTGCTGCTACACGGATGTAAAATAAGAGTGGCTTACACACTCACACTAAAAGCACACGCCAACAGGAAAAGAACATTCAATACCGATTCCAATGCCGACGCTCTGCCTACAGACCCGTGCCGTTCCCGTGCTGCGCCCAGTTTGCTGCTTGCACTCCCAGCGTGGCAATAAGACCTGGTAACTGCTAAACAACAGGCACGTACGGCAGCCATATAATACCTTTACTAACCACCTTGTCGAGCAGTGCGGTGAGAAGCGACAGTCCGTTCCCCCATCCTTCCGCCGGGTGCGTTTTGATTTTCATGGAATTAGCAATCGCTTCACCGGCACACCACTCATCTGGTATGCATGTGGATTACGCCCACTGCTAAACACATTAAATCCCTCTCGTTCCATCCCGCTAGCTCTCTCTCTCTCTCTCTCTCCCTCTTCGTATATCGTACAACAGAGCGTTTAGGAGCACGCTGCTGGAATCGGTCCAATCAAACCGAATCGAAAAGCTATCAAGAAAATCCATCAAAGACCTCAGGACATCTGCTAGAGGTCGGGCAGGGATGCCGCAGCTACACTGATGGGTTGAAGATTAGGACAGCAGTTTGCATGTCGTTTCAAAGCTACTGCCATCAGAGGCGGTGAGAATTCTTGAAATAGAAAGCACGGTAGAGATGGTACGTTTCGTAGCACCCGGAGAGATAATTGGGACCGAGAAGGGGTTATGGGAATCATCCTCTATTTGAAGAAAGCATTTAAATGAGTTAATCTTTTTTTCCCAGAATAATTTATTGTTTTTTTTCCATAATTTTCTAAATCCTAAACAGCAGCTTTGGCTTTACGATTTGGCGAAAGGAGTGTTTTAAAGAGCCCAACTAATGAACTACTAGCGATAAGTAAGTCACAAATGCTTCGGATCATCCACTTGGATGTTCTTTTCTAATTCTTTGCAGTTCTTCTCCTGCACTAGCAAACTCCGAAACCGCGCTAGATAAAGGAGATCTAGAAGGGCGAAGTTCGAACGATTCTTCGTCGACTTCCCTTACTAAATAAGATAAATCATAGAGTGAAAAACCTCTTTCGTCCTGAGTACTCAATGGACTCGAAGGAGCCGAAAAACTCCCAAGTTAACCATCTAGATGTACAGAAACTTATTGGGTGGATGAATATGACTGAAAATTGTACGTCCAAATGAATGTTGGAAATGCTTTAACTAACCTGAATTCTAGCTTAAAGCTGAAAGAATCTGAGTAATGATTATGACTGCTGGATATGGAGAACACAGCGTTTGGACGTCCAGACAAAGAATTAGACAAAGTCTTGAAATGATGTTTAATGCTTTAAATTAATCCAGCAAGCATTGCTAATCCAGAGAGTTAAGAAAGAATCTTTCAAAAAAACATTATTTTCAGATTGCTCAAATGATAAATAAATGCATTTAGAAACTAAGTCCAGTACTATCCGATGCAATTCATTTCTTGCTAGAAAAAGCTTGTTTATGAATGCTTATGAAAGATTTAATCGAAAATATGTACATCCTGAAAAGTCTGAAGAGTGTTCTAGTGGTTTGATGTGAGATCCATTATGCATTATGAATTAAGACAAAACTAATTGACAAATGCGACAGACAGGATTTATTTATTTTTTTCTGCCAGGATCATTTAAAAATTTCTGTTCGCTTAATCGATAAACCAGTTACGACATCTATCTCCATAGATCTGTGTGGTAGTGTAAAAGCTTTCAACAGCCTGCAATCAAGCGGTTGTGCCTGCATCGAATTTTATGCCCGACCCTCCTAAAGAATGGTAAGTAATTGCCTGAATGCTTTGGCCCGTGCCCGTGCCGAGTGCTCTCCCAATTTCGGCAATAACTCGCAACCGGAGCACGTCTGGATGGTGTGCCGTCGGTGCCGATAGGAAACGCCACGACACTTACCGTATTCTCACACAGGACGCACATAAAACCTACACATACCGATCCCGCCGGGCAGCTCACCTGGCCGGACGAGCACTGCCGTGTGATCAAACAATGCGAAGCAGTGCTGCCCCGAAATCGGTTTTATTGCGAATGAATTGAGTACACGTACTCTAACCGATGCAATGGCTACCGTGCGCCGGAGACAAAACCATCCTGAGCACCAGGGACGGGCACGGACCGAGTCGTACTGTAGCATTAAATCAAATTTCTCGACTAAAGCAAACACACTTTCCGTGTCCAGCCCGACGAGTGTGTGCGATGTATGCGATCTGCCATCCGTTTTTTTTTTTTTTTGTTGGTGCTCCCCTTCTACCTTTCGGTAATAAAATTGAATCGAAGTTTGCTTAACCATCCATCCGACGGACCGGTATGGTTTGCCTTTTGTCGATAATGCACACACTCACACCTACACACGCCTACCATGAGTGTAAGTGTGTCCGATTTGCTGGGTGAGATTAGTTTGTTTGCTGGGTATTCGGTTCTGTGTTTTCTTACTTCGCTCCGCTTGCTTGTAAAAGGATCTGCCGACCTCTCACTCTCGCACACGCTGAAGGCTAGGCAGGTCGTTCTGGCAGCACGGTGGTACGGGCAATTGCACACAGTCCGGTTTTCGGATCGAGTGTATCGAAATAGAAAATTGACACTTCCCGACGGGGCCACGCAGCGGGTTGTGCTGGAGGGTGTGCACTATTATTCGCGCCGAGCCTCACCGGACCAACACAATGGACGGCACGGACCATTTCCTGTCCTCGAGGACCGCTGCCGTCCAGGCGCTCAACGGTGAGATTACGGACGGACGACGACGTGCCCGGCACGACTCAAGACGAGCGAGCGGAGACGAGACGAGTAGTTGGTCAGCCCATCCATATATTGGTCATAGGGCTACTTCATATCACACGCGCGCCACCCAGCCCAGCCAGCTTGTTTGTACACCCCTGGAGGAGTGCCAGGACGTTACACACACACACTCACACACAAGGCTGGGGGCAGGAATATTTGGGCACAAAATATTTGCCCACCCGTGCAAACACAGCAAAACCCACGCAAACAGCAGCCCGTAACGCCCGTGCATACTGAAGCTGACCTTGTCCTCCGGGCGACGGTTTCCCCCATTTTGCCACGGTAACTCTTCACAACCCGTCCCACCCAGATGTGTGAGCAGAAACTCAATCCGGTAGCTCCCTACCCTCCGGGAAACGGAAAAGGGCTCGACGGGCGGGTAAAAATGGGGAAAACGCCAGTATCACGATTCACGTGCAGCCCTCCCGCAACACCCCAAGGGCAACGGGAGCGACCAGGATATCTTCGTTTTCGTTGACTGATTGGTCGAATGTAACGCTTCCTCTGCGTCGTTTGACATTTCCACTCAACGCCAACGGTGTAGAGCTGTCCAAAATCAAGTCCTTTGTCTCCTTGGTTCCGCAAAACCTCACAGTTCTTTTTTGTTTTGTTTCTTCGTCCTGAACTGGACCAAAGTCTCCGGTCTCAGAGCTTTCGTAGATCCCGGGACAGTGTATTCTCGACAGTCGATTCCGGATTGTGGCCTACTTTAAGTGACACCATACCTTCCTTCAAATGCAGCACACTTCGGACCTGCGTCCCCGCGCACGCCCTTCCCCTGTCTGTCATCTTCCCGGGAAGGAAAGAGTGACCCATAAATCGTGGCCCTTGTGCACGCTGAAACCAACCCACCCGGCCCTGCACGTCCATTATCGTGTTAAGCACTTTTGTTTCGTTTTTACACACCACACCGGCCTGTCTGATGTCCCCCGATTTCCCCGCCACCTTACCGAAAGGCACACAGGGGCAGGTTATAGCATATACTCAATATGTCCTCGCTCATACATCTTCTCGGAGCTGCGGAACCCTGGAATTGAGTTGGCAAAGTGCCTGAAGGGATTGGAATGACTGGATACCAGAGAGGGGGAGGAGTGGGAGGGGTGGTATGGGTCCCAAATCAAATACATTCGTCACTGGCGTCACGTCCCTGTGTGCTCGGGGTGGGGAAGGGAAAGTCGCTGCATAGTTTTAACAGCCCTATTTGGGGTGCGCGGGTGTTACTTTTTTTTTGTGGCCACCTTCTGCGAGGAGTCGCAGAAGATTTTGTAGCATCCTATCACAAAAAAGGGGTTGCAGGGGGCAGGGTTCTGGGTTCCCCTATAATTTATTCCTGCAGCTCGGTCCGTGCAGCGACTGGATTGGATCTAACCCTTTTCTGTGCGTCATGCTAACTTCTGGATTTCTTGGGGGGACGGCCCTGGAGCGGGAGTTTGCCATTTTTCCCCCCCAACGTGTACCCTAAACTATATAATAATGTTTTTGCCTTTTTGCTTCCTATCCTACACCAGTCTGAAAGGTAACGTCTTCAATTGCTGACTTTGTTGCCGCGAACCTGTACTTGGTTCCAGGAATATACTTGCCGGCAAGATATAAAGCAAAAAAGGACAGCAAACCCCCCCCCCCCCCTCCAGACATCTCTATCACCACTAGTGACAGCTCCACGACGGCAACAGGTGACAGCACCGCGCACACATTGATCTTTGTTCGCTTCCGGGAAAGCGGTGCGCCCGAGCGTGTCGAAGTTTTCCCGCTGGGATTGATTATTGCAGGTTATCGCTTTGCGATGCCTGCAAGTAGATGGCGCTTTTGTTTGGCAAGCTTCATGTAAAAGTTAGCTCGAATGGGGGAGAGGGGGTGGTGAAGGCGAGGACATTAAAAAAGGGCAGAAAACAAAACTACGAAAAGGTGTAACCGTGTCACCGTGAGTTGAAGCTGTGCTGCACTTTCTTTCCCCTTTTTAGCAAAGTGCAGCAGCAAGTTTATCAATTCGTTTGCAGAAGGGAGGATTTGGTGCCCTCGATGGGTTCGTTTTGTGAACATGCTACAGTGGTGGAAAAATAGGGGAACAAAAAACTTAAACTAAAAAGACGGAAAAGGGTGGCTACTAAACACTGTCACTAGTGCCGGGGACTAGAAAAGCTAGTCGTTGAAAAAAAAACACAGGTAACAAACAAAAGGCAAAGCAAAAACTCGTTCGCAACGGGTGCAGTCTTGTTCGAGGAATAAAAAAAAAAGACAGTTTGCTCTGTAAACTGTAGCAAACACTTACGCCACCCGCCAACGCGAACGCGCTCCCGGGGCATAGCGAGATCCGCCTTCCCAAGCGCTTCAAGTGTTTACCAGAGCCAGCAAAGAGCGCATCCTAAACACCGTGACACCGGTGACAAGCTAAATTAAAATATTCTTTCCCTAGCAAGCTGCTAACGCTCGACGGGCGACTCGCCCGGGTCGGGAGCAAATTATAAGCCGCTCGAGATGCTCCGGCACAAGGATGGATGGATGAAGGATTGCGTTCGCGTTTTTCCGGCATAAATGAGCGAATGAATGAGCTCAGCTTTCGGCTTATTGACCCGGTACCCGACAACGGTTTACTTAGGTGTCGTTCAGTTTCGCACTCACATACACAACAAAGCGGTTCGCTGACAGTAAGCGGCTTAGTGGTGGGGGAGGTGGAGACAATCGCACTGCTCGTTAGCTGTATGTGATTTTAATTCAACCTACACAAAATGAGCGTTACATCGATGAGGAGTGAAGACGTTACGCTGTACGTTACACGTTGGTTGTCAAAAATATTGTCCAAAGAAAGAATTTGCTCTTTTCTTTTATGCTGCAAACTGCTAGCATTGATTTCAAACAAACAAAACAAAACTAGAAAAATATTTTTTTAAATATTTGTTTAAATTATTACTTCATTTATTATTTAAACTCTTCGTTACTATCTTTTCGGCTGACAGCTTTTTAATATTAGTATTTTAACTGTTTAGTTAAAAGATTTAATTGAAAGAAAAGTAATTGATTTATACAATGTTTTATCGAAAACTGGTTAAGTTACAGCCAATTATCCAGGTTGGTTGGATTATCAGACGCATGCCAGATAATCTATTTGCACGGATAATTGATACATGTAAATAAAATATGTAAATGATGAGTTAATTATAAATTAACGATGTAATAAGGGATGTAAATTCATTTTTATAATTTAAAAACATAAAAAAACATCGATTTATTTTCTCCGACACTAAGCAGTGGCTCTAGCCTTAACTAGGTTGGACCATGTCTTCAAGGGGCATTTTCTTCTGGATCTGTCCAATTTTCGATTTCTTGGCAAAACATCTTTACAGTAGTCTGGACGGAATTATGACGGATTTTGAAAAGAGTAGTTTTTCAGTATCAAAATCATCTTAGTAACTGATGTTGGAAATGCAAGAAAGCAAAGCGTTACAAGCGTTACAGGAGTGTACGAAGAAGAATTGTATTTTAATTATTTTGTGTGTGTGTGTGTTTTGTTTTTAATGGAATTAGCTATCTTTACCGGAAAAATGAATCTGTTTCAAATAAGGTGAATACGGTCGAGGCAACTAATATCCTGCCACGTCCAATTGTTTAACGTTAGCTGCTATTTAATTGCAAACAGCTTCCCCCTTCCCAGCTTACCCAAAACACTCCAAAACACCCCCGAAGGTGGCGTAATTCGCTATCACTCAAGAACAATGCGCTGAACGGTACTGTTCCCCGATTTACCACAAATCATCCCAACCGCACCTCCACCCCTTTTTTCAGCTTTACAGAGGCACAAAGCACGGCGTCTTAGTCACTATCGCTGTCAAATCAGCTTTTACCCCGTTTGCTGCCGGCGGGGGGAATGCCGTTCGGATTGAAGGCAAATAAATTAATTCCCGCACGGAAACTGTGGCGCGAGTCGGCTCGTCGCGGGCTTTTGGCCGCGACGAAACCGAACACGCATGCAGGACGGCCCCATACGAGGCGATGTGATTACACATCGGCAAAAAGGGGATTGACTTCACAGAGTCGCTTCATCCAATTACAAGCGTGGAAAGGTTCGCAACTACGAGAACGCTTTCGGGAAGGTGTGCAGACAAGGACGCTGTTTGGTAAGGTTGCGGCGAGCACCAATTAGTTGGCGCTTTGTCACGGAGCCTAGTCCCCGTACCCTGACGAGCTAGTGCCACTTTAAGTACTCTTTTAAATCATTTCACCTATGCTTACGATGGGGGTTAGCTAAGCTTTGGAGTTGACTACTACACCGACTACGCGACATCTTTGAAGTCACTGTGTGCGAGCACTGTAGACGTGAAGTATTGTCTACGACCCATCCCGAGCTCCGAGCGGTCTCGCAAGTCGCAAACCCGCCACGCTTGTGTCCCAAACAAAAAAAAAACACAACCGGCATCTCTCGCCCTCGTATCTGTTGCCGAGAACGGTGCGGCGAAGCGTAAGGGGGGGGGGGGTTTAATGAAGATTTATTAGAACCGAAACAGACGCGCGCCAACGCCGCCCAAAGGAGCCGCCCGGCACGCAAGCTGTTGAATTATTGATTTCGTTAGCTTTTCGACGTTGTCGCTCGTTATTATTACAACGTGATTGTCGATAAACGGTTACGGCAGGGCTGGCGCAGGGCACGGTATTGGGCGAAAGATGAAAGCATCAGCGGGAAGATGTAATGGGCAATCTGCCGGCCGTTTGTTTGTTTTTTTTATTTAGTCTTTGCTTTATTTTCGAGGAAAGCCGTCGCGCAACGCTTGGGGCAGAACACGGAATCGAATGCTAATCAGGATGCAGACCAACCGCAACAGGATGTTGCGCCACTGTTGCCCTTGGATACGGTATCTCTCTCTCTCTCTCTCTCTTTTGTATCGTAAATTAAGGTAAATGAGTTTGTTTATTGCAGCTTCCTACCGGCACCATAGTGCAGCCACCGTGTAGTCGGGCAGTTCCTGGGTAACATAATGATAACACGCTTACCGACACGCTCACAATTGTCATCAAGTATTCCACCGTGGGCAGGAACTGCAACTGCTGCATAATCCTTGCCTCAAGTAGCTTCTTCGTGCGAAACTTCGTGCCAGCGGTACTGCCACTTTCATCTTCCCGCGCCTAGTGTTTGTCGGGAAAAGCAGAACGAAGTGGCGCGAAAAAATATGACATCCGAGACAGGAATGCATCGCGCGCGCAAAGATACAGTGGTCGGAAGCTTCCCTGCGTGCTATCGAGATCTTGGAGAACGAAAACGAGATCTTTTCGTGGAAAAGATTTAAATTGAATCCAACGAAGCTCTTGCACTGGTTGGTAGGATATCTCTTACAACGAAGCTCTTGGCTTTTTGGTGGGCCATCTTCATATCATAAGGAAGTTGGCAACCTCTGGTACAGCACTACAACGGCAAACTTCACACTGCCACACAATGTGCCCCTAAAAATACGGTTCCAACTTTGTGCAGCAGGTAAGTTTTTCTGAGCCTGCCGTCCCCTTTCCCCAGACATCCTGCACACCACCCGGCACAGCACAAACTTTTAACCAGAAGAAAGAGAGCAAAACAGCAAGCTGTCAAGTTTGGGGGGCGAGAGCAGGACAGGATAGTTATCGTGTGCAACGCTCTGGACCGCGTGCTGTCGCATAAACCATTACACGTACGATTATTGCGTCGCGCGACGGCTAGGTGACGCTATCGGGTCGCTCGGCAATTTGCTAAGGATACGGGTTCGCGAGGGTGCTGACAGGGGGGTGCCAGCCGCCACACGGCTCACGGAATTTATGTTTTGCCGCATCCGCACTGCTGCAGTGAAGCGAAGAGTGCCACGAACACTCCCCCTCCTCCCCCCGCTTCGGTTCGTCGAGGTGCAATTTTGCGTTGGGCACCTTGTACCTGCCCTGTTCGCGATGGTTCCTTCCTTTCCCGTGCCATGTGAGAGCAGGAACAGGCTGCATTTGCCAAAACGTTCGGGCTTTACCGTTCGTTAAAATCGGAACCACCAACTTCCCAAGAATATCCCCCCCAAAAAAAAAAAAAAACAAAGGACGACCCACTTTTCTGGGGGCGTGAAGAGCTTAGCTCCCGGGAAGCAAAAAGGCGTCCCCGGGCGGGTAGCGAAAGGGGTTTTGATTTAATTACTTTCGATTTGTGTGTTTTCTAGCTTCCCTGTGTGGCCGTCAAAACCAGGCGCAAGAAACCACTAAAGTCTTCGACTCTACCACCTTAAAGCCGACGGTCATTATTGAGCGGCAGAACGCACTTCGGCAGCGGGAAGATAATTCAATCAATAACCAGCCTGCCATTACCATTACTCGCATTAGCCGGCACGAGAGCCTGGGTAGCTTCAACTTTGGGCGAGGGAATCTAACTTTATCACCAAAGTTACGCTGCCCGGAGACGGCACCGAGAGTGCGCCCGGAAATAGTCCGTTCGCTGGTGTGTGGGATGTATTATTCATTTCAACTAGCTGGATTTGTGCCGCGGCCGGAAAATACACTTTGTTACCCCTCCTCCAGCGTGTACAGCGATCACTTCCAAGTCGGTTCTATGACGTGTGCGGTAGCCATTCCGTCAATCAAAGCTGTCGCGGGCTGGTGTGCGGAATCGATAACCGGCACCGGACACGTTTGGTGATAATAACGGACGGTGGCGAAGTTTTCGGAAGCAATTTGTGAGCTTCCTTTTACTCTTGGGAAGTTCGCTTTTCAGTTCTCGCACGGTCTGGGCTGGGATTTGCTCTGAGACCGTAAAAAATAGCTGACCGCAAAAAAGAAAACGAGAAAGCTGGCAGAGTGTTGGGAGGACGGCTGGTCAAAACTTATCACTGACCCGTATCGTCCCAATTATTGTCCTTGCGGGTTCAAGGCGTCCATCATGCCACTCGGCTCCTTGGCAGCTTGGAAGGCTGGTTTTGTGTTGGACTGATGTATTTTAGACTTGTTTCCCCCTCTCTTTCTCTCTCATTTTAATCAGGAAGTATCAGAAATCAGCAGCTAGCTCTACTCGTACATCTGCCGCGTTGGGGTTTTTGGGAGCTTGGGGCGATGTCCAGAGCCCGCAGAATTGTCTAATGGGAACCATCGAAATTGACACGCACGAGGCCAAAACCTCTGGAGGGATGAAACCCTCGAAGCTGCGTAATATCTGCGCTATTTACGCTTCAGTTTCAGCTTTTCAGAATACCGGAATTGCGTAACCGCTTCGCAGCACGAAGCGTCGTCCACAAGCGAAACAGGAACCCTCGGTGCAACGGTGCAGCCTGGCGGCGGGCTCCGGAACCTGTTTGACGAACGCACTTGCCTTTCTAAACGTTAAGTCATCGCGTGGTTTCTTACTATCGGCCACCCGAACCGGGGTGAATGTCAACCGTGCGGTGCGCGGTTTTACGGTCGACCGAGCGTTGGCACTCGCCCCATCGTTACGCGTCTGCTTTCACTCCCATTGCCTTACCGGACTAGGTTGGTAGCGTGTGCTGAACTTCAAACCATCATCCGCCGTGCTGCCGTGCGGACACGTAACGCTTGGTGTTGAACTTGAAGCATCCGGACCGGAGGGAGTCCGCTGGCGCGATTTGTTTGATGACTCTTGGGTTTGTTCCAACCGTTTTTTTTTTGTTTTTGGAGATACATCCGGACATTGAAATAACCCCTTTGGCAGCCTAAACACTCCCAAAATGATGGATATTTGATATCAAACAATCAATGCTTCTGCTCGTTCGCTTAGTTTTGCTTAGACATTGCGGGATGTCCTTATCCACCTGGCAGTACCACTATATCACCATGCACTTCGCGCGGATCATTTTCGAATTAATACGCTTAAGTTAATGATTAAAAACTGCGACCACTGGTGCTGGTATGCAAATGTTGGGATTTTGCTGCGAAAATTCTGTTACACAGTTGGCCCAAACTCCCCTGCCATCCTGGAGCTGGCAACTAGCCTTTGTTTGCCCTTATCTCCCGCAAATGTAGCTACTGTTTGTCTGCCCGCTGCGGTCTACCCCTTTTGTTTGGTGCCCAATTCCAAATTAGTTGAACCTGTTTAATAGTTTACCCTGAACAAATTCGAATCCATTCCGCTCCAGCAGGGCGACTGTATCGCAACGGCTTATGATTATCGGGATTTCTGGGATGTTGAGTAATTTGCTGGTGCCGCCCCACCAGCCACAGCCTCCGGACGTCCGCATGCGGATGTTTCGCTCCGGGACCGGGGTACAGCGCGGGCTATTGATACGGGTAGGCGCACGCACCCACACACAAAACCACTTGCACACACACACACACACGCACGAACTGCGTGCAGGAATCACGCAAAACGCAACCCCTCGCAAGCCTGCAGGCGGATACGGCTGATGATACGGCGCACGGAGGTAAAACTTTCTCCCGCCGAGCGCTGTGCCGAGACCGTGGGTACCTCGCCTCGTCCCAACCGGTGGGGGGGGGGGGGTTCCACGGTTCACTCTCTGTGCGAGTTGTGTCCATCCGTGATGGATGGTAATTTGTTTGAAGAAGGTACTGCAAAAAAAAAAATAAACCGGCTCCACCATTTCCAACTGGTTGATTGGTGATGATGATGAGGATGATCGGTGTACCGACTAGAAGGAGAGGGGGAGGGGGGGGGAGGGTAGAGGAGGTTCAGGTCCCCAATGTTACGTCACACACGCTCATTACGTGTGGGGCCGTCTCGTTACCAACGCGGCACGCAGCAAAACGACCGGTAACGCCACTGTTTATATTATCAAGTTTCACTTCGCAGCGCGATCGGAACAGGGGGAGGATGCGCTGCTGGCACGACGGTCAAAGACCTCACGCCAATGGGATGAGGCTGTGTAAGGGGGGGAGGACGGGAAGGTGGATTACGTTTCCCAAAAGCGGACAAGGACGCACCAAAGCGGCGGAAGCGGATAAGGGTTAAACGGCGCTTTCATCGCCTAGTTTGGGAAGAGGCGTCCTCTAAATCTACGCTCGAGAAAGGCCTGTGTGCGTTGCCGACCGGCATTTCCAGTTTTTCCACTCGCGCTTCCTCGCGCTGGAGGTGGTCAAAACTCCCGGAAGTAATTCTACTGGGTAGAAGCGGCCGTAGCGAGCTCTCTCCACATTGAGAGACAACATCCTGATTGCTTGTTTGATTGCGTGTTTCGATTGCTTTGCTCCGGCGTTGCCCAAAATGTTTGCACACACACAGCAAACACTCGACAAACCCCTCACTCAAACTCTCCCGGATCTAGCACCAGCAGAACGCGCCAGAACACCTGTTGCCGCGGGTAAAACGTGCCCTCCCGAATCTCAATTACCTTCATTGTGCGATGCGTTTTGCGGTTCTTGCGTTCCTCGCTAACACCGTGGGATTCTTTCGGGTTCGGTTGGCCCGGCACCGGTGTGTCAGTCGGGCTTGCGAGTGTCGAAAACCAAACACCACCACAAACACCAAACGAAGCAAGGGAAAGAAAACGGCCTGATGACTCGTCGGGGCAGCGATGCCACCACTTTCACTCGACACTGTTCACAGTCGCGCACCGAACCGAATGTGTCACGCACCGATGTCTCGTTATCACTTTCCTTGGGAGCGTTCAACAGCAACAACAACAACAACAAAAAACTAAAATCGCCCACACAGTCACACACCGAACGCAATTAGCACCTTTCAGGAGTGTCACCACCCGGTTGCGTTTATACACCCGCCGTTGAGCGTTGGAAGCGATTAAGCGAATGGGCGAGGCTGTAGGGGAGAAAGGAGAAAGAAGAAAAGAAAAGCTGTATTAGAGAAGTGTACTAATCGCAGACGTGCTAGCTTAGTGTCAATGTGCTTTACCGTAACGGCTAAACACTACCATGAAGGGTGGGCGAGAGCCGAAAAGACAATGTGCCTCAACGTACGAAGCCGTTGTTTCCCACAGGAACGGTCCGTGCTTTGGCTGCGCTGATGCTGCACTGAGCTGTGCTGAATGATGTGGAATGAGCGTGAACCGCCCGCCGAGCTGCGGGAAACCCCTCGCCCCCTCCCCCTCCCTCCCCGGAACGTTGAAGAGAAATCGAGCTTATCCCCACCCCACGGATGGCACGGCGACCGTACGGAGAAATGGCAACGAGATGCATTTTAAATCAGGTTTTATGCTAATAAACAAACAGCAGCAGCACAGCGAAAGCACTATCAACGCATCTTCGACCGAAAACGTCGACTTGAACCACTAAAAAAAACAAAAAACAAATCCAATACGGTACCGGAAACGCCTCCGATCGGTGCCCGCACAAAAGTAACGCTGTTACGTCAGTGCGGGACGGCCGCGCGCTGGGGCCACCGATACGTCATCGGAACGGGGAAAAGGAAAGTTTGTGTACGTTTCTTTCACGAGCAGACGGGCGAGGTCATCCGCGGTTTTGGAGAGCGAGAGAAAAGGTGGGAGAGGGGCAAAGCGTCCGATATATTACTCAACGATAACGCGCGGTCCCCGCAAGACCTAGTTCCGCGCCCGGTCCGCAACACCGCACACCGATTATGGGCAGCGCGGTGAAAGTAATCGGCGGCAGAGAAAGTCCGCCAGCAACGCCAAGAAAGAGGCAACAAAAGCAGAGCGAGAGCCCGAGAAGCGCCCGGCGATTGCGGTAGGCGTCGTCGCACCTATTCACGTTATGCCGGAAGATGTAACGGCCACGTGTTTGGAGTATTGCGCAAAGTCAAAACATCACGAGAACACTTTGTTTTGGGGTGCCACTTTGCGGCAGGTCGGGAGAGATCACCACGCTCGAACATCCACGTGCGAACCCGGTCCCGGTGCTCCGGACATTCGCACTACGTCAAATTGCCACCCGTTCCACCAGCAAACCTTCTTGGATGTAACGCTTTCTTCACTTCCCTAAACACTGAGCACCCACCAGCACTTCCGCGCATGCCTTTCACACTAACCTGTTGGTGTTTGATTGCTGTAGTACCGCCTGGGTACGGTGTGGAGCGGAGCACGCAGCGTGCGTAACAGTAAGCGGCAGCAGCACACTACACTAACCCGCAGACGTCGGTTTCCAGCGTTCGAATGGCTTGACGGGGACCGCGTGTACTTCTCTTTATAGATCCCTTCGCTCGGTCCCCCCCCTCCCCTCCCCGCCAGACACAGCAAAAACAACAGCGTCGGAGCGGAGTGGTGGTATCGGATGGCGAACGGCCTGTACCAGGCGTTACCAGGTGGGGCCGCGGCAGGGCTGGTAGATTTTTGGACGCTGGCAGATTGTTTTTGCGCACCTCATTGCTAGTTGCAGTGCGCAGAGATTTAGCAACCCGATCGCTAATGGAGCGACATCCTTGGTGGAGAAAGATACACACACACGTTAGCTACCCCTAATGATCTCAGCCTCCTGCGAAGAATTTAATTGCTGAAGATGGTTTTTTTTTTTGAGGGAGGCGGACGGTGCGGTGAAGATGTTATGTTCGAGATGTTCTTCCACGCGTGTGGTGACTCTTTTCAAACAGTTTGGGACAGTACGAATTTGCGGCTGTTGCATCGCACACGGTCGCAGGTGTGTCGAACACCTTCAACTTGTACTTGGAGCCGTCGGATAAGGCAAACGCTCAGAATCAAGGTTCCCAGAGAGAGAGAGCGTCCACCACTGCACTACTGCGCAACATTTGACACCCATTGCCCCCATACCTTCCGCAATCGATCGTAATAAACCGCCATAAATTGTCTCTACACAAAAGGCCGCGGCCTGCCGAAGCAATCATCGTAAAGTAATGCAAATGTCTAACGGGCTGTCGATGAGGCGCAGGTGTCGCCGAGCGGGTGATGCACAAATCGAGCTCCTCCCATCCCGGTTTCGGGGGGGGGGGCAGGTTGTCAATCTGCCAACCGGGGCGTACTTCCTGGCAGTACTTCTTACAATCAATATCCATAAAACCCGCGCCACTCGGTGGTTACTGGTGCCGGCTGGTACAATGGGGTCATGTAAAGGCACGGCGCACGAACCCATCCCGTTTATTGGTTTTCCCTTGAATTCTGACATCGGCATGAATGGGTTTCGGGACGTGCCGGTTACAAGCAGCGTCGCAAAGAAGGCTCCTCTGCTGTCCAATAGCATCATTACCGGGGTTGCCCTGGCACTTTGCATTATTTGAAGCATAATTTGTGTGTTCACATATGTATTTCTTATTTTTTATCAATTTTTAATTCAAATGCTTTCAATTGGATTTTAGACATCTCCAACAAAGTGGTAAGTATAATCAACGGGACAAGTGTTTTGTTTTCCTTAAATGCAATGTGACATAAACCCTAAAATTTGTTAACCGTAAAATAGAAAAAAAGCTTCCAAACTAACGTTTCTCCCATCATAAAATCATGCAAAATACGGTGGTTAACAGAATTATCAAAAAAAAGTATCTCATGTTCCCCAAATTAAATTTCCGAAGAGCTATTTGACATTTATTGTTTTGCACAAAATGTGCACACTACAGCACAACGTTTTGAAACAAAAAAAAATAGCGTATCCAAAATGATATTAAAAACTATTCTTTGAAGTTTTTTTTACAAATTTTTTTGCCACGTGAGCGGTACTTCTGTACTTCTGTAAATACTTCTGTTTGTTTCGCGAGAAGATTTGAGACCACCCGAGCGGTATACCATCGAAAGAGGTAAACAATTTGCTGAGCTCTGTTTTTCTACTGCTTAGAACTTTAAACAATCGTTATTTGAAAAACTAATGCCACAACTCGGCTAAAGCTCGTTTCAAATGTTACGTGCAGTTGGCTTTCAAATTTGCTGCAGGCAAACAGAAGCTCAAGGTGACTTCTTGAACCTTTTATTGAATTGTATGTTTTAACGTAGCTGCATTAGTTCTTCAACGCTGAAATGAAGCCATCGAATGTTCTAAATGGTCTTCAATGTACCAGTGAAACATTTAACAGTCTTTTCAATACACTCCAGGACCCTCAATAGATGCTCTGAAGCATCGTAAAGTGACCTGATAATCCCTGTAACACCACTGTCTGTAGAGCGTGTTAATAACGCGTAGACAAAGATGGGTAGCAGTAGCTCAGCTAGTGCCAAGAAATAATTCTCCGACAGCGAGCTGGTACATGATACAGGACGTTCCACGAAAATTAAGATTCTAGCCGGACGCCTACTTTGGCCATGCTCCTGGCAACCGTCATAAAAGTCAATTCCAGCTCCTAGGGCCGCAGAATAAAGCACGATCGCTGGAAAATAGCCACCCACTGTTACGCGTCTCAGGAAGCCCGGCGGCGCATGCAGTTCAGGGGGCGTACACTTCGGTGGAAATGGATACGGCACGGATCCGTCTTTGTGCAGGAGTTTGATAAGCGAAGGAAAGCGCAAGTGGAAGACTGGCCAATCGACCGAACCAGTGCCGTGTTTCGTAAGCTAATCTTTGGCCACGGTTCGATGCGTTTCATGCATATAAACGCAGGAAGCTGATTATAGCCGGCGTCCGAAAAACACGGAGGGGAAAACACAGCGTTCCCCATCCCCCCACCCCCCCCCTTCGCATCGCATTTCGTTTCGTTAATTTTTCATTTAACTTTTTCCCCCGTGCATTGGTGGCGCCTCCTACCTGCTGCTCTCATTTTCATATTTGTCACAATGTGCGCGGCACGAGCCACGCAAGATTTCGGTACGTTTTGTTTTTTGCGAAAGTCAATTAAACCCACCGCGGTGTAGCGCAGCGTGTGGAATAGAAGTTTGCACGGCCCTTGCCGAGGCGAAACTTTGAAATTTTCGGCACGGCTGTTTTTCACTGCACGCCTGCTTACCAAAAACTCCCGGCGAAACGTGACGTAAAACGAATAGAAAGATTTGGCAAGAGGAGAAACAAACCTGAGGCGAGAGAAAAAGTACACTCCGCCGGTGCCATTTTGTTTTTTGGTTGTTGTATGGTCTGCCGCTATAGCGCTGGGTTGAACCCGACCGCCGCTTCCGAGTTCAAGGCCAGCGCTCCCCTAGGTCACCTTTTGCCTGGACCGGGCGCCCCCGGGAAGCGTCCGGGCGTCTGTAATCTGACCGGTTAATTATTCGCGCGACACACGGGCTCTAATGGCGGGATTCATCAAATGTTTATCGACCGAGCCGAACTTCTGGTGGTATCACACACACACACACACACATCCAATCCCGCCCGTTGTGACGCAGCAAGCGATTATCAAACCCGAACAGATCATTAGCCTGGACCAGGCAGTTAAAACATGTTTAATGAGGTTACACGAAAATCCATTATAATTGAAGAATCACCCGGGTGCCTTAGCCGTGTCCTAGCAGCTTCAGATGAGCTTCCACTGGAACGCTATCACAGCACCAGCAGTAAATTAAAGCACACCGTACGTACGTCTGGGTTGGGTTAGGGTAATGTCAGGGCACACCTGTCCGTGCTGCCCTTTTTCTTGTGTGCTGCTCACTTTACAAACGTGGTTTTGATTGTGACAATTCACAAGTGTAGGTAGTCACTGTTTTGTCTCATTTTTTTTTTTTTTTTTGGGTGGTGGACATCATCAAAACACACTCACTACATGTCCGGAGGGTGTCTCTGCGTGCGGTTGACCTACTGGGGCGCAATGTTATATCGGGTGACATCAATGTGCGGTGGTTATCTAATCATCACTATCCCCTGTTTTAAGATGATACATTACCCTTGTGACGGCGAATGGCTGAGAAATTTCTAGGGTAATTGCGAAAAATTTTGAAATTGTGGTTTTTAATGCACGGAGGATGGGGGGGGGGCTCTAGTCGGATCGGAGTTACAGGCTGCAAAGACACTCACCGCTACCAGATGTCTGCAAGATGTCTCGATTGCTGCTCCAATTACTCTATTGCTTCTTTCGCTTAATCCATTCTATTGTAAGATCTGTTCCAGTGATTCAAGTGTGATACATCTAGATTTGACTAGGTCATGCCTTGGAAATATTCCTAAAATTATTCAAAATTCTACACCCTGTC
>KB670825.1:0-78608 GCA_000349105.1 Anopheles epiroticus
AAGAATATTCTTCTGCTATAATTATACTGTTAATCTGGTAATCAAACAATCGAGTAGATCTAGTTGATCGATTCCCTGAAATCACTGACAACAGCACAGGAAAATTTGTGTTATAGGTGTTGTTGCTGCCCAAAAGGTGTTACTACTGCTTCCGAGGTGTATAATTAAGTTGACCATATGTCAAGCCCTAGAAACACTAAACAAAACCGTCGCCCAACCTTTTTCATGACCGAGTTGCAACAGACGCAGGCGTGAAAAAATAAATACCACCACCACACCTAGTGAAAATCACCCATCAATTATGGCTCGGCCTTGTTTGTTCCTCGCTGTTCTCTCTAGCAAGGCACCAACCTTCCCTTATTGCCACTTTTTCTTCTGAACTGATGTGTCCGGTCAACGCTTCCGCTTGATTTAATGCTGATGGAGAGCTATTTAGTGTCGGACACAAGGGACAGGAAGCTGAAGGGCAATATAAAAAAACCACAATAACGGTGGAAAATTAATGGCGATGCGCGAAGATTTGGGTTACACTTCCACCATTCCTTCTTGTAACATGAAGAGGGATAGGTTGTCTTCCGCCTGGAAATCGAACGACGGCTGTGAACTAAGAGCGGACACACAGGAGGAAAACGACGTCTGCAGGAGTGAACGAGAAAACTCAACAACAGCAGCAACAAAAAACTCGGCATCTTAATATGCTGTAATTTAATAATGAACTTCTAACCGTCCCTGGAGAATTCGCTTCAACTACGTGTGCTTTGCTGGCCCAATGGGAATATAGAACCGTAATTTTGCCAATGTTCTTTTCGAACACCAAACGAAAAAACGAAAACGCACTCGCACGGGCACATCTCGAGAATAGCCCGCGAGCAGAATTATTTGTTTTGCGAATTATTGCTGTTCGAGCTGGACGGAGCATGATTAGTATATTGATTGGAGCGGGATGGTGATCACATTGGAGGGCAGCAAAGTGCCTTCGAGCGATGTCTGTCGCTACCGACCAGTCAGTACGTTGGCTACGACTGGGATACTGGGTAGATATTCTTTTTTTATTGACCCAAAAGAGAGAAAGAGTAAATCACACGCCCCATCGCTAGCGGTCTGTCGCTTCGAGCACCGCGGCAAGATCGATGAGCGATCGTAGATAGTATAATAAAATTATGTTTCGAAATAATTAATGATCAATTGGTATTAATCAAACTACTAGTAGGCTGGCCCGAAACCGCTTGGTGCGAAGGCACAAACTACGGGTACAGTTAAGCGAGCGGTTATGATTAATTTTATTATTATTTCCCACCACCGAAGGCAGGATATGTCTCTGAGTATCCATATTGAGTTATGGCGCTACTGCTTGTCCCACCCAGGCCTTGATTGAATCTTTTCACGCCGTACATTAAAGCGAATGAAACAAGAGCAGCAGCATTGCAGAGTATAGGGTTTTCTCTGTGATTATTGTAAAAAACACATTAAAAATAACGATACAATATCATTCACTCAATCATTAATGCAACAAAATGGTTATAAAAAATTGCACAAGTAGTAATAACTCGTCAAACAGGGATTTTGTAAAACACAGTTACATACACGTTCACCTGTGTTTGTTACGCAGTACACTTCTATTGAACAATCATTGATTTCGTTGAAACAAACGTCAGATACCACGAAACACAACATTCGATTCATTGCTTAATGATGTTGATTGCTAAGATATTAAAAAGCATTAATTAATCAGGAATCTTTCTGTGTGAAAAAAAGCATCTGATACGTTTATTTAAGCTATAGAACTCAGGAAATATGAGCAACATTTGACTTTAAATGCAATAACCAATCAACATTTCCAACCTGGTGGTGATATAGCTTAAATGGCAATCATTTAAGAAGCATTTTGATTGTTATGCAAAGCGCTTCAAGGAGCTTAAAAACGCTAAGAAAAGAAACGCTTGAAACCATAAAAATGTAAAAAAAAAAATGAGACAGAGCTTTTTAATACAGTGGAGCGCCGTTATGCAAAGCGCTTCAAGGAGCTTAAAAACGCTAAGAAAAGAAACGCTTGAAACCATAAAAATGTATATAAAAAAAAATGAGACAGAGCTTTTTAATACAGTGGAGCGCCGTTATTCGGTCACATCGGGCCATGACCGTGCCCTGATACTCGGACAACACGGATAAACAGTCAATGAACTGGTGTTGACATATATGAGTTTTTATTGTATAGTTGAATGATTCGAGTTTTGTTTAACATAACGGAAGACAGTTTTATTCAGTTGTTTAAGTTATTCTTCACAAATAATTGAATTTAGTAGGATGTTCAACTCATACAGAAAACCCAGGTGTATTTAAAAAAAAGTAACATTCTTATAGTGATTGCATCTATATTTAATGTTCAGGTTAGACCATTTAGTAATGTACAATGAACACAATGCTTAACAATGATCAAAATGTGTTAACTATTATTTTTTTAATTTATTTTAAACACATTGCATTCCCATATAATCTTATTGTTCATTCTATTTTGAATGAGTTTTCATATTTCTTTCTAAGTTCAACCATCTAATATGAACATGGTCAATATGTCATTTCTAAAGTGCACGGATAATGAGACAGCCGGATAAAAGGTACCCGGATAAACGGCGCTCCACTGTATATGTGAATAATGTATTGTGACGATGTATTTATTTGCATTAAATGAAAGATCATACTCTCGATTTTGAAAAAGAGTAGAAAGAGTCTTTTACCAAAAAACGATTCACGAAACTTGAGAGTCATGTTCCAAACTGTAACAATAGCATAAAGCATAATCAAATCATTTGATGATACAAAAATTAGATTTTTATTGAAAACAAACAACACTCTATGAACTAATAACAACAAATAAAAGATCCCACATATTCACATACTTTTTTAGCAATACGGCCTGACCGTTACTTCTGTAATAAAAAAAAATCACAAACTTTTTCTCTGTTTACGTCTTAGTTGTGCAGAGCAAAAACGTGTAAGCACTTTTTACTCTTAATCAGTAAGCGATTTCATATTTATCGGTATGAAAAACCCTGTAATCGTACACCACCTTAAATGCTGAATTGCTAATCCAAACCCAACTTTGTTGCATGCCACGGCAAAGCACAATATGCTCCAACACCAGCCCCCCCCCCCCTCCCCCCCCCGAGGAAAGCAAATAAATAATACCTTTATTATAATTTCCAAGACATTTTTCGACTTACGCCGGTATGATTTACATTCTTGCTACGCTTGCAAATCATTATAAGCTATGGGCGGGGCGTTGGTGTGTCAAAAAGCAAACACTACCTAGAAATTATCAAATGTTTGAACGACCAGAAAGAGAGATATCGGTGAGGCAAGCAGGTCTATACATTGGTTAATATAGAAAAGAAAATTCATCGCAGCGATAAAGTACCGAAGAAGCGAAAAAACTTTGATTTCTTTTAGGCCTTCCATAACGTGTCAGACAAACGTCAGACGCAAAATTCGCGCTGTGTGACATATTTATAAACTTTTCCCCTACTTTGAGGTTGATTTTTTTTTCTTTTTTCTTATTTTGCTGTCCGTCTGCCTAACTGTAATGGCTTCTCGTTTTGCTTTAATTTGTTTCGATCTTGTTTTGACGCGGTTTTTTCATCCTGGCATTAGCAGCAATTACCTTATAACTCTCGCTTTAGTAATGACATTGAAATGGTGACTCGTTTACAACCAAAAGTAAGGAGCAAAAATCAAATATTTTGATCCCGGTTTTGGCTCCCTAACTTTCTTACAACAATCTAACGACACATCCGAACCTAAATATTTGAACCCTACAAACCTCCGTCCATCGTCCAAAACATGTTGCTCTTATTTTCTTTACCACTTCTTGCCCTTGAAACGCTAAAATGTTGCGCTCGTTTAGGGAGAAGCTCTTTGTAGGCTAATTTTTTTCTATTTTATTCCACCTTAAAAAAACGCCTACCAACATTCACCACCCACGCATTGACCGTATCACCTGCCAGAGGCGGTCGAAGCTCATTCTCATATTTCAAAGCGAAAAACTTTGGCCCACGTGAAATGGGACGAATGATTTATCTGCTTCCTAGGGACTTTTTTGAATTATTTTTCTCTTGTTCAAAAGCAACCTCACACACAGGCAAATCTCTAGCAGCGTAACACCATCGAAATGCTACTTTTCTGTAGTCTTTTTCCAACCCAAAAAAAAAGGGAAAGCTATCCGAAAAAAACATGTACCGACAAACGAGACCTAACCGAGCGAAACAAAACTCGTGCTCCCTCGCTTGTCAACGACGGTTTTGTGAGTGCCCAGCCACCTTGTACGAAGAACCTTTGGTAGGCTCAGATCAAGTTGCTCATGTTTATGTGTGCACAAGAGGGACTGGGAATATTGAGAGAAAGACAAGCAGGACAAACGGACAATGCGTGACGATGGTAACATCGTATCATTCTGCTCGCGACTTTTCTCACTCGTTCGGTCCTAGGCTGAAAGAAAAATTGGCAACAAAAAGCTTTTCCCACACACACACCCACACAGAAAACGGATAATACGTGTGCGCATTTGCTTTTGTCTAAACAAGAATAAGGAGAAAAGTAGCTACAAGCTCCGGCCAAACGTGATACAAAACGGTAAAATAAAAATAAATACGATCCAATCGAATGGAAAAGCAGGGAAAAGGGAATGAATTTTTACTCAGGCAACCATAGCTCTCTTTCTGTATCTCGCTTTCTTCGTTCCGGCAACGAAATTGACTGTAACGAATAAAAATGTCTCCATGTTGTACCACAACCGTCCGTTTTCCTCCATTCTTCCGGTGTGTATGCGAAGATCCATTTTCACTTCCAACGCTAAGTGCAAAAAAACTCAAAGCCAACAGAAAGAAAGGCACAGAAACTCACACCCAATGCAGGAGGAAACAAATACCATCAATAAAATTTGAATATTTCCACGAAACCCGGAATTGAGATGTACGTTGAGATTGAGCCAAAAGCGCCCTTCCCTATACTCGGCCATGTGTATGAGAGGCGGGAGTTATGTTTATCGAGCGAAACGCAAAAAGGAAACGGAGACGACACCGCGAAAACAGTCAACCTCCGCCAGTGGAGCCGAGAGAACCATCAAAATTGCCAATATTTCAATCCATCAACAAGAAATCGCAATGAAGGGCCCCGATGGAACCTAACGATGCGACAATTGCCCCTAATGCGGAAACGATCGGAAGCACGCGGCACACCATGTCATGCTAAAATATTTATTCGTGCCAAAATCGAAAGGGAGAGAGGAAGGGATGGGAGACACGCCACCACGAGGAACAATGCCGACTGCCGGATGGTTCGAAAGCGTACCGTGCGTCGGGTGGCTGCTCAGTAATTTGCAAAGAGCCTTTATTTCAAGATTGACGCACAGCACAGGTGAACATTACGGATCTGAATCGATTAATCTTTTTCAGGTTAGGATCCATGTTGGTTCAATTTTTGTGTAAATAACTCTAATAATAGATGCGTTTTTGTAATAAATTTGACCTCAAACAGTCCATTACCCAGAACTGGTTTTAATATGAAAGTAAAAAGATTTTAAGAGACATAATAAGGCATGTTAATAATTATTAATGCGCATTTCTGCTTACGCGTTAAGAATGCTCTTTACTTAATAAATAGTAAAGTATAACGTAAGGTCGTTAAGCATGCAATATAAAAGTGATCGTAACATCAAAGTTCAAAAATTAGTTTGATATAAGCGAGCTAAACATACACGATTTCCCATATACACGAGATAAATTTACAGTCACGAGATGCTTCCAACCAGCGGTGACAAAGTTGACGGCTATCACGAGAGAGATTCATTTCTTCAACATGATTTTAAACAGGCACTTTATTTTAACACATATCGCTTGGGAACAACTATCAACACCCACGAATGCAAACTTGTAACAGTAAAAATCAAGTAATTTTCAAGTTACTCATACAAATACACGTGCTTTAGTATCTTGCATATTAATCTTTTAAAGACTAGTACAATCCTTTAAGTTGACCCATAATAGCTGATATTGCTAACGTATTTTCGCTTAAAAACTAAAAAATGAGTATAAAATCTTACTGTTCGAACATGACTAGCAGAATCCTGTTATCACAATTCAATTTGTGTTTACGTATTTAAAAAAAAACTATAAATAAAGGAAAATACTTCGGTCCATTAATAACCTTAACAATACGGAAAACCACATGTTTGCTGTTTATGTTGAGAAATATAAACGATGGGCGAAATTCTTTCAAATTTTGTTGAAGCATACCTTTTTTTTCGTTAAAATCAATTTTTCTAACTACAGAGGTCAATAAAAAAATTAAATTATTTTTTAACATACTTCAACTAGAGCCGAACGAAAAGAAGATCAATACTTGCAAGTCTCAAAATAGTACGGATTAGATACCATGAGCTGATATGTTGCTAATCTTCAATGATTTTACGTCTTTTAAAGGGCAGTTTCTTCTGTTACTGATGGCTGTATGGCTTAACACAGTGTACAGAACGCAAAAAAAAAAACATGTGTTGTACCGTGTTCGAAATCTTGTTTCAATAAATCTTTCCTGCCTGTTGGCACCGTTGGAACAAGACGACACTGTACAAGCGAAATGTTCGACACACTCACTAGGTGATAACCTTTTAACCAAGCCCCTCTACAGTACAGAAACGCTCCATTTCTTCCTAAAGCTTTTCTGTGAACCCAGAAGCTCAACTACAAATGTTACCTAGCTTCAACGTGCTGCAGTATTGAAAAAAAAAAACAAGCACAGCCGATACATACGCGCCCACTTCCATGTACTCTGTATATTTTTCCTTCCAAAACTGGACACTGCGTTGCACCGCAGCAATTACAAAATTACCTCTTTTCCTTGTTCACTCTGCCACGAACACAAACACACGATGGATCGGATTACCATTACCATGCAAACAGATGTTTCATAACGTTTCACAATTTTAATCTCTTCGTTGTCGACCCGTTCATTAGCAAGAACTCGTACGCAAAATATCCTCTCTAAATGTTGACCAAGCGAAAGATTCGAGTTACGAAATTAGTTCTCACTAAAACTCCGATTAGATAAATACGGAAAGTGAAAGCATACATAATCCAATTATCTCACTTTTTTTTAAGTGGTGAATGTTAGCCTGAATGGCCAAAGCCTCTACAAAAATAAAAAAAAAATTCACTTTTTCGAGAAAGGATTAATTTTACCAAAATTATTTACATAAATCAACATATTTAATTAATTACAATAAAACTCGCAAAACGTTCATGAATTTGCTATTAAAAGCCGGACTAGAAGTTACATAACAAAATGGTAAAAACCCGCGTACCATATCATTTACGCTGGACCGTCAACGGGAGCGCACCTAAAGAGCGCGTTACGCTTCACTGGAGCGAAAACGCTTCCTCGCTACTTTTGTACGGGATGTACACGTTTGGCGTAAAACGCATCCTTGATGTTACGCGAGTCCGCACAGCAGCACGGCAACCAATTTCCCAACATCCTCTCGGCGGTGCACATTTTCGCGCTTCCGTTTAGACGGTGGTGCTGGACAGCGTGTGTTTTATACCTTCCGCACGTTAGCGATGGGAGTTTTCTACCAAACCTAATCAGTTCATTCCGTTCCCTAGATGGAACTTAAATTAAAAAAATATATATATTTTTGCACCTTCACATTTCTTTTTGGCGAGAAGATCGACACATTAATACCCTCTTTTTCTCCTGTTTTCAACTGATTAATATTCGAATAAAACACTCAAAGGAGCGCCAATGAATTGTTAGCAATTGTTGGGTTATTGTAGAAAATAGATATCTGTTTTTTAAACATACGGCAATTAAACTGAACTTTTCCTTGCATAGACAACGGTAATCATTACCTATGGAAGTATAATTGTTCTGAGACGCAATCCTTATGTATGGAAATTTACTTTGCTGCATTGGTAGACAATGCAGTTATACACTTCTCTCCAAGGTGTCAAATATTTCATATTTTGTTATTTAACAATATCTTTCTTCTTTTAGCAAAACTTCCTGGCCGTTACTGCCGAATAAAAAAAATGCCTCTCTTTTACTCTAACTTGCCCAACATTTATCCTCCTCAATTTTGTGTCAACCTTATAAAATTGTTATTTAATAACAGTAGTACTATTTGACCAGACATTTTATGTTGTGGTAAAGATGATAAATTATTTTATGTTTAATGCAATATATTGCAATATAATAATTACTATATAAAAATGTATGCAAATGCAGATAACACATACAATAATGAAAATAATACTGTATCCCTCTCATAATAAAAGTTCGATTTTGTTTTCTGAGGTAGGCTCAAAGAATCAAGGATCTTATCATTCATTTCTGAGAAAAAACTGGTTTCGTTCCAAAACAATGGAATTTCCCATCTCTACCACGCACACGTTTCATTCTCGAACAGAACGGAAGTGGCAAACGGTTTTGCAATCCCGGAGACGTGGGAGAGTTTCCAAAAATAATGCGAAAATAAACGATCGTTTTGTGACTGCTGCTGCTGGGGCAGTACGTACACGTAAGAAGCTATAAATTTGGTCCTCGGTACATAGTGTCCTTGATTACGGGGCTATCAGCAATGCATCCTTTCGCTATGCTTTGATGATCCGCAAAACGATTCGAAATACAACGACGATTTGTGGAAAACGCTTCATTTAAGCAATATTATGGAAAAGAACACCGTAGAGCTCTTGTGAGCAGCATTTTATATCAACTAAATGTTTTACTTAAAACATTGATTTCAAGTATTCATCGCACTCGCAGATCTCGCTCTTACCTGTAGCATACGCCGGTTCGATTTCGTCCTCCGAATGTAACTGCGGTGGTGGTACGATCGGTATCTGTACCGGGATCGGTAGCGGCATCCGATCGTAATGTGAACATTCGATGTACTCCAGCCGACCCTGGCTGCCACCCAGTATGCTGCCCCCGCAGATTCCAACCCCGCTACCGACACCACCGCCACCACCCACACTGCCACTACCGCCTCCGCCACTCCCGGGACCACCACCCGGACTAGAACCGGAGCCAGACCCGTGACCCGACCCGGAACCACCGGTCGACCCCGGACAGGACCCGACCCGGCTCAGCGAGGGCGGTGTCGCCGACGTGGACATGTAGTGGTGCGTGTGCGGGTGTGGATGAGGTACCGCGTAGTCGCCGGTGTCACGCAACGAGGTGCCGCGTGTCAGTGTGTTGCCCGCCGACTGGATCGAAGGCTGCGTCGCCCGGCAGATGATATCCGACAGCTGATTCGCCTTGATGAACCGAACGCGCACCCAGAGAGATTGACACAAGCACACGAAACGATTATTTTGTAGCAACAGCAGCAGCAACAGCAACAACATTACCCCCGGGGGGAGGAAATCATGATAGATGCGAAAGCGGGAACGATCGAAGGAATAAGTGTAATTGAGCAAAGCAAACAAACACACTCGAAAAGGAATAAATAAAACTAAGAAGTTTTGAGATGGACGTTGTTGTATACATCTAAGAAAAAAAAATAGAGAACATTAGGAGGGGCGAGTTAAAACAAAAAAAAAAACAGGAAAACTAAAACAAGGAAGCCCACTGAAGGGAGTCATTGCTATAGTCCAAGGATAAATGAATGCACAGGAGCGGGCAAAGATCATCGGGCTACTTTTTCTGTTATTTTGTTAAGAACCATCGATTCTATCTCAACATCATCTACATTATCATTCTACAGATTCAAGCAGGGCCAAACAATGAAACAGGACAGGCTGGTGGCGGCGGCCTGCCACGGAAACACAATTTGTGATTGCATCAGTTTAGCACGAAAGCCCCACGCCATGATTACAAGTGCCGCCAGTATTCTAAGCTCCACAAGAGTGATGTATTGCTTTTTGCGTCCAACCATTCGACATTGATGAACGATCGGTGAAACCAGTACGTGAGGGATGGTCTTGTTTCTCGCGTATTTTTTCTTCCAAAAGCCTCAAGGTACAAAACAGATCGCGAAGATAAAACTTGTCGGTAATCTCCGATGCATAATCGACGATTATTGACGTCGTAGGTAAAGAAAAGAAGTCTGGATGAAACACATACGGATATTCATAAATGTCTCAAATCTCATCGGTTTTTATATTTTCAAGGAATTATGATTCTGCAAGATTAACTTATTAAGCGTTTGGTATAACGCCCAAAAGTTTGCAATAACCAAATCAACTAGACCACATGGCTTAATGACTACAAATAACGTTTGAAGAATATCTATTCAGGGATACAGCTTCAACATAAGATTTCTGATCCAAAACCGTGTTTTAATCAATAACTTTCTAGGATAGATATTTAAAATAGGTTATTAAGTTCTTGGTACTTAACTTTTTTTTCGTTACTTCAGTTACAGAGAAGAAAACGCAAGTCAAATACATTCAGACGCCTTAAAAATTCGACGAATCTGTACCTTTTGTTAATAACAAAAAAATCTAAGGACGTGATACAAATTGCATACCTTGAGGCGTTGAAAACTTAACACTGTGCTAGACCGTCTAGACATATTAAAAGTGGATAAGTATGCTCATAATTTATCCTTCCAAATCACCAAAACAGTTGTAGAATTCGCCACTAACTGCTGTTCTAGCCCGATGATTTTGCCAACACGCATATATGCTTTCTGTGTACTATATTCTACCAGTTTGCTCTGGTGCTCTTCGTGTCGCAAGCAAAAAGTACTTCTTTAGCGAAACCTCATTGCAAGAAAGGGCACAAAGCTAAAGTATAAAGCCCCCCGCTCAGCGGCACGAAACTGTAAACAAACCTCGGCATGCCCCAGAAGTGCAAGCGATTGGCATCGATCTACCTGTGGACTATCAAGTGACTGTCTACGCGAGAAGGTACAGGGTGTGCAGGGCAGTTCCGGTGGCAACTGCTCGATAAACTGCGGACTGTGGCAGGGGCTGTGGCACGGGCTCGAGCAGATTTGCTGCTGTTGCTGTTGCTGCTGGTGCAGTGACGGCTGGGAACCGTTGCTGCAGATGAGCTGCTGCTGCTGCTGCTGGATCGACGGTAGCTCGACCGCCTGCGGACAGGTGTTGAGCGACAGGGCACTGCAGTGCATCGAAGGTTGCTGCGACTGGCTTGACGCCAGACTGTACTGCTGGTGCTGCTGTTGCTGGTGCTGCTGTACTGGTTGCTGGTAGCCCTGGGCGTGATACTGGGTCTGCGGCAGCTGAGTATTACGCCGCGGCGATCGACCACGATCGACCGCCGTTGCACTCCAGTATCCCCAGGCCATGGCTTCACTACTGTATTGCTGCTCTGCTGCTAGCCACGCGATTTGACACTCCTTTGACTAAAGGGGGAAGCCGCAGTATACACACACACACACACTCACTCAACTGCACAGCACAATAATTAGATATTTTTACACGGCACTAGCAAAACAACTATTACACGTAAAAATGAATGCTTTCGAACTTTTTCCACTACCTAAGAAGGGTATTTATTTTGGAAGCAACAAATTTTCCTCACTTTCACTCAATCACACTAACACAGTGCAGCTATATTTAGAAAAGTTCAGATTCAAGCTATTAATAATGGGTTGAAAAATACATTTTAAAGACCTTTTGTTAAGCCGAACGGTTCAATAGCTTTAAACACCAAGTTTGCAACGGGATAGTCAGGCATTAATAAACACGTGTCACTCGGTTTCTGTTTTTGTGCGTCATATATTCACCGAGGGAGCTTCAAACCCACACTTCAAAGTACCTGCCTGAACTAACGCATCATCAACCATCGGCACCATCATATCGCGCCAGAGCAGCAATAACAAGCGCATCGCAAAACTGGTGGACTGAGTAAATTTAATAACACAAGACTAGAGCGATCCGTCTGAACTGGCGTGTTGCTCCTTCCCACAGAAAATAGCAATAAGAAAACATTGTTCATTCGGATACAAAATCCTTTCAGCGTGCGCTGGATCACATGGATGGTGGCATGCTGCAACACACTGGTTGTGTGAATGACTGCATACACACACAATCAAACAGAGCGCAACAGCAGCCGAGACAGTAGCGAGGACGCCGACGTGAATAATGAATATTACAATAATGATGTGCATCTCCTATGCAGCACAGGGTAGGTGGACCCCACTGTTTTTACGCTCTCATTCTCCTCTAACGCATCATCATCAAAAGCGAATCCTTGTTGGAGATGAAACTCACACCCAAACCAACCCACTACCAACCACTACTCTGCTATGCAACGACAAATGCACACGGGGCGCTCGGTGCAGAAATGGCAGCTTTTGCCACACATCATCAAATGTGGAATAAACCACCGTCAGCAAGATGGGTAGCAAGAGGGGTAGTCTACAGATTCCACCAACGTTTGCTTCCTTCCCACCGAACACCGCACGTACATCGCAGATCTCATCTCAAGCTCAAGGCTAAAAAGGACCTGCGGCGATAAGCGAAAGCACAGACAGTAACAGCGCAGGAGAAGGTGTAACGAGTGTAACTAAAAACTCGATGAAAAAGAAACCCTACAGGGAACCAGACGACACCACACATACACACACTTACACATACGCTCTTAGTATTGTGAATCTGTTTTCTTTTACTTGTCCCCACACTAGTGTGATTTTTTTTTCTTGTTCAACCAGTTATTCTACCTTTCCGTTCGTTACTGCAGCACTCCCTGATGTGTTTTGTGCATTGCAGCCCTTTCAGGCGCAACGAGGCGTATACGCAGGTTCGTCTTGCATCGCACATATATACACACGCACACCACCCGTACACCAGGGCAATCTCGACGGGAGCTCTCGCACAGCATGGAACCGCTCGGCTCCTCCTCAGCTATCCGATGCGAAGGTTATTGACCTTAACCACGCGGATGTAATACGACTATTGAGCAATGGAAGAATCGACACTTCTTGCACTCACCCCGAATGCGCGCGATTTTCTTTTTACAAGCATTCACCATGAAAAGGATGTCTTTAGACACCAAGGTGGTGAAGAGAGAGAAAATAAAAAATGTGAAAAGATTCTACATCTCCACTTGCAAAATATATTTTGTAAGTACAGAACGTCTAAGTAAAGGCACGGCGTTGTTCGAATCCCTTTCGAACTACAGTCTCACTGGATGGATTTACTATCCTGTAATGGATACAAAAATTGCTGTATAAATTTTGTCTTATAAATAAAATGATCCAACAATTAGTGCAAAACCTCGGGAAACCCAAGGATGAGATTCTGATAACAGGGGGTATAGTTTCACCCATTTTTTTTTTTTGGCTGGTGTGATTTGGCTCATAACAAATTAAAGGGAGGAATATAAGTAGACATATTTTGTAGGAGAGATAAGGATTTAAAAGCAAAACAACATATAATTGAAAAATACTATGTTACAACTACATCGTAGTAGTGTAAATTCTCAAGTATCCGTTGCATGTGGCTGATTGAACCATGATAATTGTCTTATTCACAAATTATGTCCAGTTTCATTTTTTTATAAAATCGAATTATTATTTCACTAGAAAACGACGACAAAGAATTGGAGTTAAATACTATTCAAATTTAATTGGATTCCGAATTTTTGATGACTTGAACCTCAGATATGAAGAGGATATTTCAATACAAAATAAAACATATATAAACTACCAAAGAAACGAGATTTGAAGAGAGCAAGCCACCAACAATAAAAAGGAGTAAATTTCTACAAAATTGCAAAACTTGTTAAAAAAAGTTATATAATACACACATTCGAAACCTCAAACGACTTGCGATTTCATAAATTTGTCATAACATTCAAACAATTTATGATGTCACGATGCCAATCATTTAACCATACGGTTTAGGGAATTTCTAGACAAAACGTTTTAAGCGTTGATCAAAAGACCCAACAAACAACATTCCCAGTCAAAACAAAGTGAATCATTAATATTTTTGAATTCCCACCACCACGGCTGGAGCGGGGAAAGGCCACGCGTCGACACAACTCCAACGATAACACGGTTCCATTGCAACTAGTTAATAATTTGCGCACATTCTTTCTCACCCACCATGCTTGTCGCCATCGCTAGCATCCCTTTAAGCGATCCTTTTAAGTCTTTACAAATTTCTTCTATCCACGCTCTCTCCCCGCTCTGTACCATCCGATGTCTATTCGCCAGCATACCACAGACTTCCAGCGTCTGGAATTCAATTGCATGCATGCAGTACCACCAGTACACACTCCCAAACTTCAAAGTCGTCACAACTGCTCTCGTCGCTCCTGTTTGTCCTTCTACGTTGCGTCGTCGTCGACACCACGAATTCCAACGATTCCTGCAATCCCTTCCCTCCGCCGTGCAAAGTGGTCATACTTTGCAACGCCATCATGCAACTAAACTCTACAGCACAAGGAACCAGCCACATGTTGTCCTTGCCGTCGCGAAATACGTACTGCCGCAGCGAACCAGAGAAGGCGTAACATAATTTACATCTCTATCAAGCGTCCTTCGGAGCGCATGGTTTGTCCTCTCGTCCCACTCCCCTCCTTAAAAACAAATGGCCGCAACACGTACCTACAATCAATTTTGTTGCCCAAGGCACATTCTTTTTACATCTTTAAAAGTGCACTAACTGCGGCTGACGACGGACAAATCACTTAAATGAGACGAAAATTCACAACAAGAAAGCTGGTCGAGTTTTGTTCGATCCTCTGTTCCTTGCACTTTTTCTGGTTTATGGTAAAGGAAAGAGGCACTCTCACATACACATATAGATGAGAATGCAAGAAAAATCAATCAAAAACAAAAGGTTGTTTATTTATACATTTCAACGTGAACTCTACGCTGGATGGCAGTGGAAAAAGAGCGTTTGCCTTCATCTTTTCCACAGTTTTTCACCAGAAGTGGAGGATGATGTTGGGTGGAAAAAGGACGGCGAGGTGGTATCCTGCAGTGGTGCCCATTTGCACCCTGGAATAGGCCCTACAATGGCCTTGTCACTCAACGAAAATACGGTTGGATGAGCTTTTGCCAAGCACATGCGGACAGCATAGAGTGAGAAAGATTGGATGTGTGTGTGCATACGACGTGGCATGGACGATTGCTGAGCCGTCTCTTCTAGGCTTCATTTAGGTGGCTTATGTAGATAAAATAAATGTAATAAATTGATAGTGATAGTGAATTATGGGCAATTTAACAATGTTTCGAGTGAATAAATATATATAAATAACTTTTCAAAAATAAAACACAAAATGTACATTCAAAGCTTGTTGCTTACAAAGATGGTTTAATATTCACATAACAAAACAACTAATTAAACACCTCCAAGTACACAAACGTCTACCGTGAAATTCAATTCAAAAGGAACCTCAACCACTTCAGTGTTCCAACTCATAATATTCGACAACTGTTAAACACTTTCGCACAAAGTTTAATCCTTCACCCGGCTTGCAGCACACATTACACATCCCCAGACGACGGCACTCCACTTCCTTCCCTGCCTGCTAGAACAACGTCAACAACAACCGGGGCCGAAACATAATGGAACACATGAAGTGCCGTTCTGCTGCCACTCAAGCATCATCGTCGCTGGCGTTGTACGATGTGAGCATAAAATATGAGCCGCCTGGAGGGTCCTGTTTTGGTTGTACGCTTCCTTTTTGGAGGCCAGCAAATGGTGGTCTAAGCCCCCCTCCTCTCCCATTCCCTACCTTCACCCTGCCACAAAAATGTGCGCGCAACTATTGTTCTATGTCTGAGGGGTTTTCCTTTTCCCAGCGTTTTCAAGTGCTTCATGCCGTCTCCTCTCACAATCCACTCTCGTTCAATGCGAAACGGCGGAGTTCATTTGCGCGAATTAGCAGTTAAGGAGGTAGAAAAGCTTTCACATGTAAGGGTGTGTGTGTGTGTGTGTGTGGGCATGTATGACCTGTGCTGGAGGGTGTCTACCGGAGAGGGCGAAAAGCACATAATTTTGTGAATTTTAACAACCCCACGCCGCTTGACGAATGCTTGCCAGCAAAGAGCGTACTAAAATCTGGCCACCAACGGCAGGAGCACTTTTCATCGAACAGGCACAGAGTGAAGAGTGTTTGGTACGTGGAAATCTTCTTACCGGAAAGTTGGCCTGCTGAGCCGTAACCAACAAAGAAAGTGGTGTGGTCGGCTAATGGGTGCCAATTCTACACCTGCTCTATATGTATTTGTGTGTTAAAAAGGGACAGGGCAAGAGAAATGTCCTAATCTACCCACTGTTAACACATTTCACAAACGTTCAAACGTAGATCGCTCTCGGCCAGGTAATGAATACTCACCACAAACCCTTGTATGTGACGGTTTAACAGACTGGATACAAAGCATTAAATTAGCATAGAAATTTAAAAAAAAATGTTTTAAACAATAAAAGGAACGTATCAACAGTTTAGAGTTGATTAATTAAAAATGTTAACTCGCGCAATTCTGAATACATACTAACACAAAATGATTAATATATAATTATTAAGTACCAATTTTCTTCTTTTATTTTCAATATTTGAGAAAAAAAAACATAAAAAAATATAGACAGACAAAGATAGACAATATCTTACATATTTGAATTTATTAATTTAATAATAATGTTATCGAGCCTGAGGGTCTAAAAATCGAAAACAATAAAAGGGAAAAGGAAAGAGATACAATCACTCAGGCCACGGATTTGGACATATATTTAAAATTGAAGAAACATTTTGAAAGAAAAGATAACAATTGAAAACTTAATACATACATAGTCTGGCTTTAACTTTAAACTATCAACTATGAACGAAGAAAATTAGTACTTCATGGGAATCAAGTTATGTTTATGTCAAAATGTTTAATAATCTTCTTATTATTAAAAAAACATCTTGCTGTACCGCTCCATACATAATGTTTATGGATTCCGGATTTTTATGTAAAATTTGTTAGTTAAATGAATGTTTTTAGCTCTCCCATGAGCAAAATAAAGTTCGTTCAATTGATGATGATGATGATGATGATGATGATGATGATGATGATAAGTCCCACCTCTTACCCCAACATAGGTTTGAGAAGGACGGAAGTATCTTTTAGATATTATTACTCTTATATTAGATATTTTTAATCAAATTTACGTGAAAGTGGTGGCATCAAAGAGCGCGTCAACGAACCCACTATGTCATACTCACACCCAAGACGACCAACATAGCTCCACCAAGGAGAAACAGTCACACTTCATCGAATACTATGTCATCCTTAGCATCCTTTACGTGGCTGACAAGAACCAAAGAATGAGTCTGCCTCGCCACTTATCAGGACGCAACTGCAACATGCATATGGCCAGTTCCACTAAATCCAACGAGTGGTTCCAGGGTACTGGTTCCAGGAGTGGTTCCAGGGTACTGGTTCCAGGAGTGGTTCCAGGGTACTACCTTCCGAAGCAGGAGAATCTAATGTATCTGGAAATGGCCACTTACAATCATCAATGGATGAATCTCGTTGTGACCTCCCAGACTGTGGGCAGACAGTGAGCTCATCAAGACGTTATTTGACAATTGATAAAAATAAAAAAAAAATCTGGTAAACGCTTTGGCCTACATGGAAGAAAGTTGATTACAGCTCTTTCACTTCAAGCTAAACTTTAAAGAAGAAATCAGCTTCTTCATAAATTATTGTATGGTAGGTATTCGTTCCTAGGCAAAGTGTTGGTCTTGAAAAGCAAGAAATCACATGCATACAGGCATTTCATTAATTCTTGAATATGTTAAATATCTGAATAATTGAGGAATGATAATATATTTTAATAAAACAATACGGTCGGGCTTAATTTCTATAATAAAAAGAAATCATAATTTTGAATATCATTTCTTGATTATATTATTTCTCGATAGATATTTCTTCAAATGCAATTGCCCTTCGTTGGTAGATTTGTCTTCCTTTTAGCTTTTACTATGTAATCATTTTGGTAGAGAGTTTTTAATATTTCAGTGCAAAATCAAATGTTCGAAAAACGTTCATTTTCTTCAATTAGTGTGTCACTAGTTTGCAATGACTGCGCTAAAACTGACATAAGTTAGAAACATGAAGCAAATAAACTGACTATACATGAAAACAATTAAAAAGGAACTCTTGCCGCCCTAAAACGAAAAACATTCTTACCCTCCCATTGATTTAATTCGATTCAATTTCAATTAACAAATAATTGAACCAATTTCCCTCTGCTATCCAATTTCACCACCGATCGATCGATGAGTGCCATGCGTCTGGTTTTATAAAACGACAAAAACTAGAACAACATAAAACCATACCACACCAATATTCATCCTAACTAGAATGTCTCACCTCTCGCACCCAAGCTACCCCGCTCACTTCCGAGATCTCCCAAAGGTGCAAAATCGATTCATCACCCGCTTTTCCGTTTTCTAAAACACCATCACCGCATACCCCACAAACCACAATGGTCGCGTTGTTTTAGCCGGTACACGTAATTAATTACATCCCCAAGAGAAATTCTCGAACCACCGACCCCCCGAACCACCCCCATCATCTCAATGACTCGTCCAGCATCCAGCAGTTTATCTGTTCTCGCCCTCGAATTTCCCTGCAGCGTGGCCAACCGCCAGTGTCCGTCATCGTCGCCGTCAATCGTCAGCCTGATCATCATCGTCTTCATCCCCGGGTGGGGGACACTAATTAGTGGTGGAATGAGCTTTACCATACCTTTCAGTTATCAGTTAGCCCGCTCCTTCCCAACTGCAAAAAGGCAATCTCCAGCACTCCACTCGCCCTACACCACACCTTTTAGCCATTCCTCCAATCCAGCCTTTCACCTTTAAGCCTTTCCTCCAACCCAACCTTTCACCCTCTAGCTGTCCGAGCGTGGAGCATGATCAGTGCTTTTCGCGCGAAAACTGAACCCATTTTGTAGGGAAGCTTTCGAACGAGACTCGATAGATTGTTGCAGGGAGACCATATACTAACAAGCACTCGTCGCCGCCCTTTACATTCATCCCTGTCTGCTGCCTCCTGTCGCCATTCATTGCCATTTTTGAGTGCCAACTCCGCTCCAGGAACCCTATTCAATACCATTAGTGATTAGCGGTACCGCGCAAAGTACCGCGCTGACACTAAGGGCGATAATAATGGGTTTGTTTGCTTGCTTGGCTGGCCTAGGCAGGTGTGAAAACACGAACAGATTTTGTGTTTGAGGAGAAGTTTTACTGCTCCCTCTATTTTAAGGTAGGAACGTCTCACAGCATTAGCCTTTAAAGGGTTTAAACGCGTTTGACTACGAAAAAGCAGTTGAATTTCTATGGCTTTTGGTCTATAGTACCAAGGGAAGCAAACCCGTTACTATTGCGTTTGGACAAACCGAATGAATTCGGCTTAAACACTTTTAAGCTTATTAAATGTTTCATTTCACACAATTTTTTGCCAAAAACGGCTTCCAATAATCTCTGTTTACAGGACTACAAAACATTCCAACAAATACAACATACTGTCTAACGCCTAATTGTGGACACCGAAACGCCGACCACCGTGTCCTAAAGAGGACGACAGTTAAAAAGCTTTTTTGAGGAGGTGGAAGGCGAAAACGGTCCCGGTGAAAGCGAACCACAAACTTTAATCAGCTATACCCTAGTGCATGCTGAGGGATTTTGAAAGCGGGATGGCGGAACGCGGCTCCCCGCAGCAGGGCCGTCGTAGTCGATTCTCGCGAGTTGAGGTTATGTTTCAGAATTAATTACTGCCATTTGCCTTTTTTACTTGCACCGAAAGCCAGCTGCAACAGCCGTGGTACTCGCGCCCAAAGCCCACTAATGAACAGAGAGCGCGACTTGTTGGGGCTGGCGGTTTAGAGAGCGAAGCACTCCTATCTCTTTTACCTCTCCATGTATCGGTTTTGGCTTACAAATGTGGTCATGAATTAAGTAGAAACTTTTTTCCCCCTACTCGCCAGTGTCTGTATCACCCAAGAGTTCAACTCTTTTTTCTCGACATGAATAATTATGTGGTTCCGGGAACAATATGTGACCCTTTCAAAAGATGGCTTCCGAAAACAAAAATGATGAAGCGTGTTTTATATATTTCAATTAAAATAATGATCAATTGTTTGCCGAATAACAATGAAGATAAAATACAGCAAATTTCTTTTTAATACTTTTAAACTAATTATAGTAGAAACATACAATCGTTAAGAACCATTTTCAATCGTCCATAAATTGTTCCAATCGGTAAAAATCCGCATAATCGCACCAAACAGCAAACACCTAACTTAAACTAAAGAATCACAACATAATTTATAAGCCCAAGAAAATATGTAAATGTAAAATCCCTCGATAAACATTGTTTATTTACGACGAACCAACCTAGCAGGGCGGTATAAAGTTTTCCTTTCCTTCTAAAGCGACACAAGCGGTTACATAACAACAACAAAAATGCAAGAAATGAAGGTTTATCGTATTTTACAAATTTTCAACCGCAATGCGATCGCATTAAATTGCGAATTAATGCACAAAGACAATGCTGGACGAACGACCGAAAATCCCAACATTCCAAAGAGCGACCCAAGCTGGATAAACAGACTGTCACAGGTTAAGCTTTGTATGTCTGACTTTTTAGATGAATATCTCTCTACTGAAATATTTATCAAAAAAGTCAGACATACAAAGCGCAAACAAAAAACACAAAGAAATGTAATTATTGTATTGCACGAACGGATCACCTGCGGCATGGTTAACAAATGCGTTCGATATTTTATCTCTGATGTGTTAAACTCATTTCATTTACGGGTCGCATTTACACATTTCCAATTATTTACGAGCTGCAAAGTTTAATATGAAAAGAAAATCAACATGGTTTAACAAAATACGTTTTAATATTGTTCAAAAGCTCACATTCAATATTGTGCTTATTGATATTATTTTGATCAATCTGTTCACCCTAGCAAATGTTTTACTGTTCTACTGACGATTGTTCTTGTCTAAAAAACTTTATGGTTCCAGATTGATTAAACAAAAAATTCGATAGTACATGCATTCAAAACAATATCTTGAAATATTCTCTAGGCAGGTCGCCTGTTTGACACATACTTGTTATATCTAATGTACTTTAAATAAGCTTAAAATAAGCTAGAAATATTTCAAAATGAATAAAAAATCATTGTTACATCTAATTTAAATAAAAAATGATTAAAACTTAAACTGATTAATTCAAGAAGAGCTTTAAACCAACGACAATTTAAAGTGTAGGGTAAAACTTAAGAAGCTTAGCTGAGCAATTCGTTGCAACATGTTCTATGTGTGGCGAACAGAATATAAAAATTGCAAGAATATTACTAATATTAGACAAACAAAACAATCACTACTAATACTTTGACTTGTAAATGTATATTTGACTTGTATGTAAAGAAAAGCAGTTTTCATATTTCATATTTCATATTTATTATTATTTGAACAAAGTCATATATAACACACCCTGTTCTGTTTTACAATTAACAAATAGTAGGGTGCACAAGACGAATACAATTGTAGAACGCGGTACGCGACATGTCCGGTTCGTAACGATCACAAACGGCATTAACCAGACCCATACATTGCAAAGGATTGTTTTATTTTTGGTAAACATATTGAATATTGAATATAAATACCGATTTACGTAGGGGTGACGTACGGATTTTTTTTTATTCTGTAGTGACGGCCAGGCTGTATTGTGTGACAAAGTGTACCCGTCCATAACAAGATTGTAAATCCTGCGTATGGGGAGTTGTGACTAAGTGTACCCATAGCAGAATGAGATTCGAACCGGCGACGGGCCTTTTGACAGCCCTACGCCGTTACCACTGGACCACCGAGCCGAAGATGAGGTGGAAGGATGTGGGAATGTATTTTTAGAACCAAAACTGAGAAACTGCAACAAAAACATGAATACATTTCCTCCAACATAATTTAAAGGATTTGGTCTATATGCTCTTACGGGTCGAATAGATTTGACCAGCTCCTGAATATCGGTATGGTAAACACGATTGAAAAACTTCAAAAGCTAGTTCTAACATTCCTTACTCTTCCCCTCAAATAAAGCATTGCATAAAATCCTTTCAGCAGATACTTTTGATACAGCACGTCCTCCAAACTTTAACGAACTGCAATTTACACCACCACACAACTAAAGAACTTACATTTCGATGTAACATCCTTTTCTCCGTTTTTAACTTCACCCTTTGTTTTCTTTTTATCCGCACTTTCTCAGGATCTCTCTAAAAAAAAGTTTCAAATTTTTCGGATCGGATTTGCATCGGATAAAATAAGCCTTGACAGCAACAACACCTAGAGCACAGCGCATGGTGGCGGGGCGAAATAGTTTCGAGTTCCTTCGCCACAGTTTGCCGGGCGTTACGCTACGCGTGTGTCCTTCACCAGCTTGGCGATGTGTGCGAATGTTATCGCCACACAGAGTCATCGATTTGGCATCGAAAAGTCAGCACTTTCCAACACTTTACCCCTTCCCAGCTCGTTTGACTGTTGATGTTGTCTTTTTTTACTCAACACAGAGCCACCATTCGGGGAGAGAAAACCTACACCACTACCCGGCAAAGACCGGGGAAAACACACTTGACCTAGTTGAGTGCGGCATGCATGGGATGGGCTGGTGGGTGGGCTCGCGTTCCTGGCGGTCCTTTTGCCACGTTTGCTTTGCTTCGAAAATTGACTCCATGAGACTTTGGAGGCCAAGCGCAAATACTACTACTCAGCCAAGGGCCAGTTATAGATCCAGCAGTGTTGAGAACGGGGTTTTGCAAATACCTCGCACCCACACATACACCCGCAGCGCGTACAGAGGGACGTACGTAACACGTTGCAAGAAAAATGTATGATTTTAAGTGCCTCTCAGTATCAGAATTCCTGGTACCATTTTGCAGATTATTATAATTTATTTATTTTCAGTTTTCAATGCATTAAAAAGTTAAAGGAAATGATAAATATTATACGTAATTACATCAACAAAATGGAATAACGTAAACAACAAGGCGCATCTATTGTTCAACTTGCAACCATGGTATTGTTCGTTAAGAATTCACATATGGCATTCACAAAATGTGTTTATACGACTTCAGAAAATTATTGCGGTGATTAATTTAAAAGGGAAACACTGGCTAAGGGCAATAAAATTACACCTCATAAAACTAAAAATATAAAAAACAAAACAATCAATAAATGGTCCCTTATCAAACTAATGCCAGGAAAACGGTAAAGAGGTAAATAAAACGTTCTCTGAAAAATACCAGAATTCTTTCTTTCCCATGACATCATCCTGCACTTTTGCCTGAGCCTCCCGCAACGTATTCCAAAGAAATCCATAAAAACGAATAAGATACAATCTGGATTTTATATCTCTCCGGAGGGGCTTCTTTTACGCCGGCACTCCATCAAGGAAGGCAAGTCCCAAGGTTGCACGTGATCGGAACGGACAGAAAGGATAGAATCGAAACGTGCCTAAAATTTTCTGCACTCTCTCGTCACCAATCCCGCAGCCAAGAGCGGATGCATGGTACGGAATCGGTTCTAGGCACGGGATGAGCTTCCGGAAACTATAGGGAATCAATTGCTTCAAAAGAAAATTGTCTAGAGGGGAAAGACAGGAAAAGGACGCAGCATGGCCGAAATGATCCCTTAACCCTTACCTAAATCGTTAATGTGACAAGGTGAGTACTGGCGATGTTAGCGATCCATTAGAGCATGGACTTGCATCTTTTTCAGGAAACCTTCGATCCCGGCGGCCGCAACAATGGTCCGTAGTTCTTTTCTGTTTCTCTTTTTGTGCTACTTCCTTCCTCAGCTCTTCCACCCATCCACGCACACCTACCGGGGGTTCCATAACCAATGGCATCGAGCGTATAGATTCAACCTCAATTTGGCATGGCAATTGAATCCGGAAGGCACGAAAAGGCCCAATAGAAAAGTTTTCATTTTTCAACAATAAAAACGTAAATTGATAATATCCTGTTAGTGGGAGTGATTTTTTTTTTCATTTTAACTGTAAAGATTTCCAATGAAGTAATTAAATAATTTAAAATAATAAATAGCTTCCAGTGCCCAATAACACACCACACTTCATTATGTAAATGTTATGGCGGTCACAGTTAGTTGAAATACTTTTCGTATGTGAGATCCCACTTTGCTGGCACATTCCACGCATGTTATAGTGATAATCGAAAACGCAGGTAACACACACAGTTGTTTGCATATTTTATGTGTGTATTTCAATCACACAAAAACACATTAAGCACATCAAAAAACTGTCTTGTTCATTCGCGCGTAAAATTGACGATGCAGCATGGCTGCAGCATTTTCGCATACGCAGTAGAGCACACATTTACACGATTGCCCGTGTACCCGTGTGATCCTGATTTGCGTCCCAATACCCACTCCAAAACACACACATAAGCAAACCAGCGGCCCCTTTCAACGGGTGCAAATAATCATTCATCAATATTAACATTCCCATCGCATAAATCATTCATTCCTCTAATTCACAGTTCAATTCAGCGAAAAGCCACACCGGTTCGCACTATCTCGATCGGTCTGTATCGTTTTTCATGAATTATTTGGTATGGATATACATCCACAACCGCTTTGGCACACACACTTATACACTTTCAGGGTACAGTTGTCCCATTAAAAAGACCAGTCAAAACACGAGACAAACTGCATAAAAATCCCACTGGGAGGAATACCCAGTGCAATAACCTCAATTTTAAAGCTTTATATTCCATTTCAACCCCCGCCAATAACAGCGCCAGAAAGATCAATAGAAATTGTTTTGCAATTTTCTAACACGATAGAACAGCAAAATCGGAGCAAAAAAAAAACAAGACAAATGGTTGTCTAGGTCGCACATTTTCATTGCTCTTCTCTATATCCTGGTTGCGAAAAAAGGCTGCACGAGCAGCAACCATGACGAGGCCATTTCTTCCTACAAACTCCCATACACAGCACAAGCAATTATGATTCGGACGATTAAATTTGAATTCGAAAAACAAAAGCGTAAGCGTGTCCCACAATCTCCCCTGCAGAGGAAACTGGAAAAAAGGGCTGGGGTGTGATTTAAAATCCAAATTTGCTTTCGCAAAATTCTCTCGCACGAGCCAAAAATAAAACATACTAACGCTCGACAACGAAAAAAAAAACACTGTGTGTGGGAGGGGTGGCGGTAATGGTGGCAGAAAAGAAAAACCCCCAAACTAAACCATTTATCTTGAGCAAAAGTTGCTTAATAAAGTTCAAAATTAATAACCCCTTTTTTGGTGTCGCCTTTTTTTGTGGCACACAAACACACGCATATAAACCTGAGTTCCCGAGAACCAAAGCGAAGAAAACCTCCAGATGAAGGGAGGAGAGAGGCGGGGAAGGATGTGTTTCATTTCTTCGTGAAACTTTAAATTCACCCCTAAAAACCACAATGGCGGTAAACGGGAAAAAATGGGCACGCGCCACTGCGGATGGAGGGAAATCTCTCCGATGGCGCGGAGGAGCGCGTGTTGCGATAGTGGTTGAAAAATGAAAATTTCGTGTATGGGAAAAAGAAAATGGTGCAAAATGAAGAAATGCGCCATGGGAATGGGACAGTGAGTAGCGCACATAAAAGGATAGAGGGTAAATAAAATTAAAAAGGGAAAAGCTGAAACACGCTCACTCCCCTATGGGAAGAAAAATAAGGACAACACAAAGTGCTCTCAGTGCTTCTAGTCGCACATAGCAAAACAACAGTTCTTTTCCACCGTAAAGCACTGCACACACAGCAAAGCAGAGAGTGTTAAAGTATGCCTCAACATTAGACCAACGTTTACCCATTTTCCCACGGGTTAGGGTGGGGCAGGAAAAGGAGGAGTGTCTTGTGGCTAAGATAGCGCTCGACTATCATCTTGAAAAGCGATGTAAACTTGTAAAAACACAACAGCAACGAAATTCACCGGAAGGAAAAGCACATCACAGCAGGGCACAACAAAGATGTGGATGAAAAAAAATGGAGAGATTTTCATTCGCTGGAAAATTTTGCCTTATTTTCCTCCAGTATACCAGCGAGTAAGTGGATACGAAATTGTGGTTCAAGGAAAAATTCTTACATTTTCCGTTTTGTTTTTCTCCTTTTCAGCTTTTCCCACGGTTAACTCATGTTTCTACTGTTCTGAGAAAAGGCAGCGCCTGTCAACAGCTGAATCCACTTTTACAACACATCAGAAAGAACATTCCAAAGAGCTGCTTGTCGTTTAGTAATTTTCTCTTCTCTACGGGCTAAAAATCGGGTCAAGAAGAAAATTTTAAAGAATAAAGGGTAAAATCCATTTGAACGGCCTACATCTGGCGAAAGCAGTACCGTAAGCACCGAAATGCCACAACAAACCCGATGGTGATGTCATAGCTTTTTTAAAGAACTCTCCGTTAAAGCACCAACAGCACATACCCCTCCGTTTTGGTGAAGTGGTCCGTGCACCGCAAGGCCAGCAGTAGTAGCAGCATACGATTGACCTCTTTCGAGGGCTGAATTACAGGAAGAAATGGCACCCTCCAGAGTGCCTACAGTCTAGCACGCGCGGATGGATAGAATGACATTTTCCGGTCGAACGACTAGCGAAGGAGGAGACGACAAGCGGCAGTGGAAATAGCAAGGAACCAAACTCACAGAGTTCATGGTTAAGCCCTTGTTTTTTTTTTCTGCAGGTTTCTTGTACCATTGAGGGGATAAGGAGATTGCTGTAAGGTCAAAAGGCGACCTTCAATGCTAGCATTTTTTCTCCGCATAATTTTGGTCAAGGAAATATTCGACCTAGATTATATTTTTGGCTTCCTATATTCCCCCTTACTCTTACTGGAACGGTTGAATCATCTGGAAAATTAATTATTTATTTTAGCGATTCGTGCAAACGCCGCCCGAAAGTGGGAAGAAGAACGACATTTACTCACGAACCGGAAAACTGCACTGTTTGTGTGTACCTAATCCACTGCAAAATTAAATTTGGAAATTACTTTGTCAGTTTGGCGTCTTACTAAAGTTCATTAGATGATGAAGCAGGCGTCGTTCCGCTTTTCCTTAATTCACACTCCCACATTCTTGCCCCAAAACAAAATCCCACACAACCGAGACACACAAACACCCGTGTATTGGGGAGATTATAACTTATTAGCTGATTATTTGCCCCACGATCAATATTTGAATTCCTGAGCAAAGAAATTTGTTTTACTCTCGAGTTTTCGTTCCTCATGCTTTGCCACCAACTCTCGCGAGCTGATTTTTGGCGCACTGCAATCATAAACCAGCAACCCAGCCATCACCACCATCAACAACAAATATGCGGGTAACGAAATGGGTAGTGTTTCGTGCTGCTTCTAGGTAATTGTTGAATTAAAACTGCCCTGGAACACACCAAGCACAAACACGAAAACGTAAAAATAAAGCAACAAAAAATCCACATCCGATTGAATTTTGCCAAAACTAACACCTCGGTCGTTGGAGTGCTCCGTGCTTCTTCTCATTTCTTGGAAGCTCCCCGTGAAACAAATTACACCCCCTGGGAAGGGAAGCTTATTTGAGATAGCAACCCAACGCAACGGTGCGTTGCTCTCGGATGCTTTCACACCAAAAGCGGGCGGTGGTGTGAAGCCCTTTTCGCAAAATAAATATTCAAACCCCATTTCACAGAACCAAGATATCTAGCGTACAGTAGCAAATAACCACATTTCATCTTGGGAGAAACTGTTTCCGGCGCAGTGTGGGTCGTCATGTCGGTAGAAAAGTGGCTCGCTTACTGGAAGGTAGTAGGTAGAACTTGTTTTAATTTCACCAAAAAAAAAACCTTCAAGTTTGGTTTACAGGTCTGTGGAAACCCTTTTCCACGGTTTGTTGGATATTTGAATTCTTGGGAAAAGGTGAAGAATCTTATAACTCATTATCGCTGAGTCAGAGCTCAAATGTTTTTTTGCAATTGGTGATTTAAGAAAAATTAAACTAGAGTACAGGTTCTTTTTCTGTTTCTAGAAATTACTCTCAAAAGTGCATTTTTCAAACAAATGCAGAAACACTCCAACGACAAGAGAAAGAAATTCATAACAACTAATTATAAAACACAAAACAACACTGTCAATTAATAATCAGGTAAAAACGACTCAAGAATCAAAACTCCAAAACAATATAATTGGTTCAAATTTAAAACACGTTTAAACCGAAGATCTCAACCAACGACAAAAACAATGCGGAATCGCTCCCGCAAGAGGACCTGCTTCACCTTTCAAGGATTCTTCTACTGCTCGAGAGATGCTTCATTTTCACGGAGACTGTGGGGGGTTCTTTCGCTTTTCCCCCGAATTTTCTCACCACTTGCTCTCACACACTTGCTCACTCTCTCTCCCTCTCCCAATATTGCTATTTTCACAGTCACGCACACAGTCACCCGGAGACGCACATATACACCAAAGTTTCTGGTTTGACAGGTCACACACAACACAGGCCAGAGATCATCTTGCCAGGCACGTACCACACCCCGTCGTCCACGCACTGCAAGAGTTGCCAGAAAATTTGGGAGGAATTTGGTCTCCAACGGTGCCCAAGTGTGATGGGATGAGACGGGTAGGAAGAGGATGGGTTGCGGAGGATAAGGTGCAGTTAATATCGTAATATCCCATTGAGCTATGGGAACTCCACCCTTAGCAGCACTATTATCACGTTTCAGGGCAAACCTTTTATCCGCAAAACTCGCTCTAAATATTCTAAATCATGTCTGGAGTTGTAACATGTTTGTATTTTGACAATTTGGAATATTGTTGATTTTCTATAGCGTAAAAAACACTTCCAACGCACACCACCACCATGTGCATGGGTTTTGGCTTATGAGACACTTACTCCTGAGCTTAATAGCGCACACACTGCCGAAAACCCACTCACTCCACCAGCTTATCCATACACGAAACAACACAATCTAGCACCAGAGCGAAAGAGAGTGAAATAGGACACTTTATCTCACACGGAACGTGTATCAAAACTGGTTATTAGAAACTCGTTCGCAAACCCAAGTAGTGTGATAAGAACACCAGAACAATTACTTATCACCATCGAAAGAATACGCACATACACCGGGAGTAATCTCACCACTTCAGGAACTTCGCATAAGCTTGTATGGAATAGCGTGAACTGCAACACGAAACGTGAAGCAGCAGCAGCAGATCTTACTGGAAGCGATATCTGATGAACTGGGTGCTGTAATTTAACTAACCCACCACACCAACTCCAATTGAAGGAAAGGATGACCAGGATCCAGGACTATACGCTAGGGACCCTTGGGCTGATGGTTCGGTTAGCTGGGGTTAAAAGGTGTTGTATAGTAGATGACTCTGACTCTGGCAGGATTTTCTTGCCCCGTTCCAATATTGGCAACTGCCCCGACACTGTGTCGCTGAGAGACTGGCGCTCTACTGCTGCTGCAGCTCTACGCACGGGGGTGCTTTTGAAAGTTTCCCTTGACGTAACACACACAACCGCGAGACCACACGCGTTGCGGACGTGCTTTATTTGGCAGCCCAAAAAGGATGACGCTCCTATGTGTTCGTGCAGGAAGCTAAGAGCGAGAGAGAGAGTGAAACCTTTGCCCATGGAGTAGGATGTTCTGTGAGGTGTAAGAGAAGCACATGTAGCTACTCGTTCGCCTGTGGAAGGATGCGATGGATACAGTGGTGTAGTTCCAGTACCGGCCACCAAGAGGCGCTTCTACAAAATGTTAAAGGATATAGGAGAGGAGCACACTTTCACTCGAGCGAGAGTGTCTGCGCAGTTACCAGCAGTTGCTGAAAGCTCGATTTGCAAACCTGCCGCACACGCACACAGAGAGCTTACGATACGAATGCACCACTATAAATGTTTTTTGACAGTTCAGCTGTTCCTGTAAGCCAGGCGGCAAAGCAACGGCTTACTATCTGTCATTTACTCTCGTACTCGGTATCCTAACGCCTTGTTTGCGTCATAACTTTTGAGAGAGTCTGTATAACATGCATGTGTAAGAGAAAGAGAGAGAGTTTTCAGAGACCAGCCTGCAAGATAGCCTTGTCGCGTGCCAGAAGCCGCAGGTGACAGTCTACATCGACACCGTTGCAGCACAAACGAAAAGCCCTGCTGTGCATGACTATTTAATTCGAAAATCGTTCTGCAACGATGCGTAATCGCGTTTGTTTTCCTTTTTCTATCAAAAAACTAATTAAACAATCTTGATATCAATGCCCTTACCCTTACGATATCCTGAAGGTCGTCATTCTTCAAGTTGTTTTTCAGTAAGGGTTTCAACGAATTGGCTATTGAAACCTCTACTACGAAAATTACACACAACATTTTAGGAGGAATGCGATCAAATTTTGTGGAATAGAGGTAAATTAATTCCAAGCATGACCTCGAACACTTAACAACAACTCAACCAAGATGTTATTGGATGTAAGTGTGTAAGATTATGTTAATAATTATGTAAATGTTTACAATTGTGTTGGAGTGCTTTTTTTGTGTCTTTGTGTTTAATTTGTAGATATTTCATAAAATAAATTAATTATTTGGTAAATGTGTCTTGAAACAATGTATGTACATAAAACCAAATTTCATTAAATCAATTCTATTAAAGTGAACAGATATCCATGAACAACCATAAACAACGTGCGTAAGTTGTTTCCTCTTCACAATGATGGTCTCCACTACTGGAATATCGTCCTGTTGCGTCAATCCATTGATATAAAACAAAGCTTAAATAGACATCAACAATAGTCTTGGATATCTTTCAAGGATAGATTCACCATCAGAGCACCATCATTTTGTTTCGGCTGTCTTTCAATGGTATTTCTAGTATTCGCATTAACTAATAAATCCAAATAATTAATTGTTGAAATTCACTTATAATCAGCTTATGCACATAAAAAAACAAATCACACTGCCATTACAACTTTCTGCTAGAATGCACGTTTTTTAAGTATGTTGTGTTCCTTGTTTCAAACAAACCACCCCTATCCATGCTTTACTCGAAACGTATCCATTATTTCCCACTGGTCAACATCGAAGGGGCCTCTCGGCTAGTTTTAAGATCCTGTGCACCGGCGAGAATCGGTGAAACTGTAAACTTTTTTAATCAAACGACTTTATAGCTAAAGTTTCGGCACGCTAGCCTGACATTTTCGCAAGTCGCCGGTCACTCTGCGTGTGTGTGAGCGCAGACTCTGGCTGGAAAGTTGAGTAAGAAATTTAAGCGCACAGCAGCCATCCAATTGTTTCAGTCCAGTGCATTTAGCGAATGTGCCGGACTTTGATCGAAGACAGACAAACTAACAAACTTACACCCATTTTTAAGGACGTTCAAACGACAATTTTTAAGTTTGTAATGTTTTTTTTTGCATTTCACCACATTGTGTAAAAAGTAAAAGCACTCTAGCGAAAAGCTCCCTGTCATTGTCAACTATTTTGCGTTTAAAAAAGTTTATTCGCTTTTTATAAAGTAGTTTTTGAACGGGCACGTGCGCTATTAGAGTGAACGACCATGCGCCTCCATTGCCAAAAGGGTGATTGCACACCGACGTACTCGAGCGGTTTTAATTTGAATTTTATGCAGGTAAATGTGTTTGAATTCCCCCAAAAATACTTTACTAAGAAATGTCAACTATTCATACTTACATACCGAACAGAACTAATTAAATTTCAATTCAATAGCAGCATCAATTCCAGCACACTCACCTGTAACGAAACAAACAGAAAGCATAAAACATCGATTAATCGGACCGTGCAAAAATGCGAGCAAATACAGAGACAATACAAATCAATTCACGGACCGATAGTTATATTCCTACCCCGTCCCCTAAACGGTGAATCAATTTCGCAGCCAATTCTGCCAAGCAACCGACAATTGTCACACGGAAATTACGCAGCGTCGATGATAGCAACACAACGCGCCGGAACGCGTTAACGATTTGCGCCAAGATTTTCCTCAGCCTTTCGACCTCGACTGCCATAAAATTCATCCATGCGGTAGGCTTGCTTTCCCAGCAGCCAACGGTGCCAAACGGAAGACGGGCAAGACGAGAAGAACTAATCTGGAGATTGAAGCCGATAATAAAACTTCATTGTCCTTTTGCGCACTATAATCCTTTCGTCGCCAGAGCGGAGATGCCGGTGGGTATTATCTTTGTAAGTGTGCCTTGCTTCAGGGCGTAATGTTACCGTTTTCTTGCGGATATGATCAAGCCTACAATTTAATTTCACAGGGTTTAAATCAAACTTTTAATAGCTGTGCATTATTTCTAAATATTTTTTACTACATTAAAACTTATACTTTTATCCCAAATTCAAAACAATATTTATGAAAAGAAAAACCACAAATTAGCAATCTAAAAATTTGCAATCTAAACACATGAAACGGTAAATGGCACGCCTTTTAAATGCTTCTGTTGACAGGTTTCAGTAATCAAATATCGAAGGCCGTTTTTTTGTGTTCTAAAAACTCATGCCACAACACTAACCACCTGCACAAAGAGCCCACTTGAGAAAACCAATACCGTCGAGTTGACCTTCGGTTTTTGACTCGCAATCAAAAATGTATCACTTCCTGTCGTCGCTCTTACCGCACCCAACGCAATATCATATTTACACTTTTTACCTTAGACAACGCCTGCCATCGCATTCACCACGTTTCTACTACATGACGACAAAAACGTTCCCCTACACGCCTACAACCTGAGCTAGCCAAACCGGACAGATTATGACATGTATTTCGATCGTAAATTTCCGTTTATGGTGCGTACGTGGTCATTCTCCGCCACCACGCGATCGGCTTTCCAACAGAAAAGCACCCTCCCCGGGTACTGTAACCAAACGGCTTTCCTGCGACTCTCCCGGATCCAAAACGGATGTTCGTGTGTGTTTGTGTGAATTCATCCATTTTGGGAGGTCAAGCCCGAATACCGGCTGTAGTCACGGACGTCGGAAAGAAAAACACACCGACCATCTTTTGGTTTGCCGACCCCTAAATGATGATTATGATGATCATCATGGCGCGTCTGACGGTAGCCTGGTAGTCGCTGAAGAAACACTGCGTCAATCGGAACCCTCGTCGCCCCGCAGCGCACCACTTGGAAAAACGATATTAGACAGAATACGTGGGGACGGCACTGTTTGTCCTGATTACCTTGCCGGCAACTGTTTGAAAACGAACGAACCGCTAAATAGGAGCGTCGTTGCGGAGAAGCGAAAGAGGATGCTTAAATTGGTAGCTGGAAAGATGAGTGGGATTTTAGGTGTGTTTGTAAAGCATGATGGAACGGGCAAAGATGTTGAAACGTTGACGTACCAGACAAATTAAAACATTTACATTCTATTCGGTATCTCGTTTTAGGTTATACTCGTCAGCGCATCGTCAGCTTTGGTATCAGACCATCTTATTGAATTCCATTGAGTTTGGAGAATTTTTACTCGTTTAATTATCCCTTAGCGCAAAGAGTTTTTCATGTTTTAGATTAAAATGACGTTTTGGTATCATTCATCAGACTATAAGAACATTCATATTTGATTTAATCCAGTTAGGTCATGTTGTTGCAGGTTTTTTTAGTTTTTCGAAAACACCTTCCAGACTCTCTGTCACTAATTCGTAATTCGTAAAGGCGACAGACCACGAGAGTGGCAATTGATAGGTTTGCTAACTTTGCAAAAGCCCTTGATAACTACAAACACGAACTTTTCACGTGGTCGATTCAATAAAAAATCACCACTTTGTTTAGGAAATCCACCAAGCGTGCAAAACAACAAATTCGCATCGCTTATTACCAAACATATTGACTTAGTTTAAAATACTAATTATAAAGCACCAACTCAACTCAAGCTGGCATACAATCAAAAATCAATTAGCGAAACTTGACTGTATTTTGTTAAATTGTATACATGAAAAATACGAGTGCCTTTAAACTACGTAACTTCGTTTGCCGTTTTTAGATTGAAACACATTTTAAATTTATGTCAATAATTGTCAATTTTATTTTGTTGGTTCTTAAGCTTACCAAAGAGCGACATAACTTTTAAAAGTAATAAAAACTCATTATTTAACTCATTTTTTTATATTTTGGCCATATTTGTGGAAAGATCCGCTTTGTGAAAAGATAGAGTTGATATTTTATCGTACTTCGTAGCTTATATTACGCATTTTTTAAAAATTATTACGAAATTTGCACTCAATGCACAAACCAAAGTTTATCAAAATGTAAAAGATACTATGTAGTATAAATGGACCCAAAAAATCGTTGTTTTCGAGGATAATAAGCACTTTTCAATATACTAGTTCACCTTGTTCAATAGCCTAGAAAAAGTTATATTCAACCATATGAAGGATTAAATACTCCTTTTACATTTTTGGTCTAGAATGAACGTTAGTTTTCTTATTTGTTTAGATTTTTTTTCTGTTAACTGTTGATATATTATTAGCTTAGCTTTGCTTGCAGGGCGCATGCTATGCAAGTACTGACGAAAGACCTAAATTTGTGGTAGAAACCTCCTTCAAACGTTACAGTAAAAGAGTTAAAACAAACACGTTAATTGTTTAAAACCACATAAAATATTCTCGTTGTAATAAAACAAATCATTTTCGTTATAAAATTGGTTAATCAACACTTGAAATACCTTAAAGGTGCACATGTATTAAATTAAACCATGAAGGCATTACGCCGACACCCTAAGGCCGAAACTTTCACACGTGGTCAAAAAACGGGACGACGAACTAATAAATAATTAAGTAGGTTAAAACGGACTAGGGCCGGCTAGTTGGTCGAGTGATAACGGCGTAAGGCTGTCAAAAGGCCCGTCGCCCGTTCGAATCTCATTCGGATCACTAACGTCCCCCATACGAAGGATTGGCTATCCTGCTATGGGTACACTTATCACAACCCCCCCATACGCAAGACTAACAATCTTGATATGAATGAGTACACTTAGTCACAGAAAGAACCAAAGCACATTAGTGCTCGGGTTAGGCCTTGACCCTACTGGGGTTTTGTGCCACCGAAGAAGAAGAAGAAAACGGACTACCTGTATATGATATTACAAGTCCTCGTTGCACATATAATGCTTGTAAAAAAAACCGTATGTTGAAGCAAGAACAACAAAAAAGTGAAAATTTTCCACGTTCGTCCCTATTACCATTCGCTTACAACTCGCCACATCATAAGCCAGCACATCCTGAAGTGATCATACGTTGATCATTTTCCATAACGCGCTTAGAATGCGACCACAGCACCATATCTCAAATTCCAAAATAAATCCCAGCGCTTTCCAACAAATCTCTTCCACAATTTCCTCATACACACACACACATGAAACCATAAAAACCCTTTTCTGAAGCATTCTGCCAACCTAAACGCTGCAAAATAAGCCTCATACGGGATGAAAAGAAGGTATAGGGAAGCAGTACCCCCGAGGAAAGAAAGTTCAAACACGCTCACGAATACTAATATTTGTGCGGAAAATTAAGTCTCCAACTGCCCTCCGGGATTGCGGACGCCCGGGATAGAGCGTATCAGGGGAATATACAACCGTCAACAACGCAAGAGAAAAAATGAGAAGCAAGTTCGCACAAAACTTCATCGGAGAACGGGAACGAACACACGCTACAGACTAACTGCAGTAGGCAACAGCGCTGGCAGCAGCACACTAACGTTATAGAAAATGCAGGTCACCACCAGGCAGAAGAGAGGAAGTGCCATAACAGCTGAAAAAAGCGCTACGGAATGATAAATATATTTTGTTCGAAAGACGGCAGTTGCAGTGGCAGGGGTGTCCACCTAGAGCAGCAACGTTACGAAACCGTCGTCCGCCCAAGCCTCCCGCGTGAAGGAAACAGAGGCGAATGCTACTAACCTCCACGGCGAGATAAAACGTGGGCTGCTTGCTGCTGCTATAAGCTACCCGAAGCAATTGCATATTTCGAAGGTATAATGTTTTTCTATCTTTCTTTCTTCACTTTGCCGAGATTGGTAGCGTAACGGAACGGTGCTCCTAAGCCCATGATCGAACAAATAAATCGTTGAAATGCGGGTCATCCTTTATAAGTGGCAACTCCGCCAGCACCAAGATGTTTGAAAATGATTTCCTCAATTTGTTTTACATTTCTTTATTGCTTATTATTTGAGACAATAAAAAAACTAGGTTTAGGCTTTTTAAAATTTTGGCCTTCATTACCATGCCATTTTCAGTATCAAAGTCGAAATATGCGCAAAATAAGTTTTTTTTTACATTTTTCTGCGTGGTAACTGAAAGCTCCTTCTCCAAATCCAAAACTCTCTAGAATAGAAAATTGCAACCGTTTGTTCTCTTCCATTAGAAATTCTTGCCCCGTGTGCGTTACAAATTTTAAAGACCAAATAAAAAAGCAGCTCTCCAGAAATCCTCCCGTTTGCATTCGCGCCTCGTTTTGACCCGGGTGAAAAGTTGAAAATCTGTGAAAATCCCAACCGAAGAAAAGGCAATATTGTCATCTAGGTAGCAATGGCGAACGACACACCGAACGAACAGCTAGCGAATATAGGAGAAGTTTGCATCGGGAGCTAGAGCTTCTCTATAGGCAGGACACGATACACTTAGAAACCGTACCCACCGGAGAGCACATCGACCGGTGGTGGAGGGCACGGCAAAAGCACCAACAAATAAAAGAACAATTTTCGGGACCGGACCGGATGTGTAGCATTTGCGTTTCCGGTGGTCGTACCGTCACGCTGACCCGATAGTACATCCGGCCCCACAGGAGATGGGTTATCCCGGCTAGGGATAGGCGGAACCGGTGCGACGTCTCATATCGCTGCAGGATATCATCCAAAGGTTCCTCCTGCTGTGGCGCAGTATCATCGCGATACGAGGTGGCATGACGACATTTGGGGCTGATGTGGCATTCGTGGATTTTTGGCAATGGAAAAGGCCCACACACACATAGTCCAACCATGATAGAAATCTGCCCCGAAGTTCTAAAGTGTCAACGATCAACGCGAATTTTGGGTGGGAAAGCGAACGGCCTCTCTTTAGAAGTGCTACGGTATAGTTGCCGGTATCCTAACAAAACGCAAACGCTAAAAAGAACACAAATGAAAACTTTTACTTCTGCAATCTTCGATAGAACGACAAGCCACTTGCACATGTGTTGCTATAGTTGCGGCTTGTCGAAAGTTGCCGTGCATGAGTCGAAATTGGTTTCCTGATCGTTTAAGCGCTTCATAGTACCACAAAGAAGTGGTTTTAAGCTTTTCTGGATAATATGGATTATTATTAAATATCTCAGCTGGTCCAATTCGGACATCTTGAAGCAATCCTGTCACTGTTTACGCTCATGCGGTAATCTGAAAATTGAATCCAAAATTCTTAACGTACAGGGTAAATGGAGCGTAATTTGCTAGCGTTTGCTAGAACTACACTACCGTCAGCTGGTGGTAACTAGCGGAAGCGTTATTAATAATGCAGTTAAACAATAGACTCTTTTACATATTTTTCACCGTAAATTGAAAAACAAAATAGGAATGCATGATGATTAATCAATCAAATTATTTCCTGTCAGTTAGACAGATAAATAAGGGCTTCATTGAGACATTCAGAGACCGCAAGGCGGTGCTAGTGTAGAGCAAGATTACACTATCGAATTACGTCCTAGTGTTTCAAGCTGTGATACGTGTACGAAGCGTTCTCGTAACTGTAATTTTGAGCTATTGTAGCTCCATTTGTAAGAGGCTAGTAAAAGCTGTCATTCTACAAAATAGTCATTTTTTTGTTTTACTCTCTCGTGGATTACGACATGCATAAATAATTTCAGGCGAAAAGTTTGAAAATAAAATTGCTGTATACGTTAATGGCTGTGACCAGGTGACGCTAGTGTCGTTACAGATTACGGCGGTCAATTAATTACGAGCAGTGAACGAGCCGGTCAATTACGAGCTCCATACTAACTTTAGTATGCAAACGTTTATCTATATTACTCGTTATAAATAGAAAACAGTAAGGAAAGCATCGCTATGTCTTAAAACATGCATCGCTTCCAGGAATGCATTTGCGACTAATTTCACCCCGCACCGAAAAATAGAGCACCTGTTCAAGGCGATAAGATCCAGCAAGAATAACACAGAGAAAAAGGTAAAAGTAGATGAGAGATAAAAATAAAATCCAACAAAACGACTACGACTAAATCTAGACAAAGGTAGAAAATCACCCAGTCATCTACTTTTGACATTAAACAGAGCGACTTGTTTCAGCTGAAATTCATCCATCCTAGCCAAATCCCCAGTTAGACTGTCAATGTATTGGTTCGAGGTATGCTTCCTTTCCTCCGATGTTTTCTTCACTAAAGCCTTATCAAATCATCCCGCTCCCGATTCGCTTCGTGCTCTGCGCTGCTTGTCAAGAACGGACACCAGACACACACGCTTACACAGAAGCACAGTCCAAGAGCCCAGACAAGCTCCGACACATCGCGTGTATGGGAGATAGTTACCAAAAAAACGAAACGAACCAAGAAATTACCAAATGAATTATTTATTTACTTAAGTCCAGCATGGGTTTCTCAGGACCGAAGCGAACCTAGGAAACCTAGCAGTCCTTGTCCGGGGAGTACCTTTCACCAGCGGATACCGCGACGGAGGAAAGCGCAGCTTGATCGTCTCGACTATCGGTACAAGCCTTCGAAAAATTGAAGCAATCACTTGCTGAACTTACTTCTCACAGCACCATTCCGATCACAAGATGCTTCCCTTTGCAGGGCTTGACTTCCGTGCCGTATCGGACACTGGAGTGGAATGAAAATTCCGCCAGCAAAAAAAAAAGAAAAACGAACATCTTGCTGCAGCCGCACGGCAGAGTCATTTGAATTCAATCTAAGACATCAAAATTCAGTTTGTTCCGGGATAGCGTATCTTTTCCATCGTTCGACCGCCAAAGGCAAAGGAAACTGGGTGGAAATTGATGCAGAACTCAGTAGGATGTTGGCACATGGAATGCTTCACGGTGAAGCAGCTGGCTGGTGCGTGTGTCTGCAGTGATCGAAAGGATGCGAATGCGATAAGGGTACAGCGTAGTATTACCTTGCACCGGACAGCCTGGCTCGTGTAAGAGGGCAAGATAAGCGAAATGAAGGCATACAATATTTATCAGGCAACGGGCCAACGACGACGATGACGACGGCCCAGCACAGCAATGAACCTTTTCCATTGGTCTTTCTGCATACATTTTTTGCCGCATCTCGCATAGAAATCGGAGTCTACAACATCTATACGCCTTTTTACCGTGTGGTGCTTCTATTCCAGTTACACGTGGACTGAACGCCACCCTGACGATCTGAGCCGTCTTAAACATTCAGCGCTAAATCTTCCCACGTTGGTGTACGAATTTCTTTAATGTCCAAGCGCTTTCAGAAGTGCACACCAAGAGGACTTTACTACCGTGTTCTGCCATAAAGCGTATCGCTTTCCAAGTCTCCCATGATACACCACTTCCCCATCCATCGTCTAACATATCCCACATCCGCTTCCCGTGCGCAAAACTTTGCATTAGATTGAGAAAATGCTATGTTTGTACAATGAGAACAATCTCTCCATCGGCTGTGCGCTGTTTGCCCGATGGATGCATAGGAGAGATGTGAAGCCAATTTCTCGCTGGCAGAATCAATAATAGGGAAAAGCAACAAGAAAAAACAGAACGAGCATATCCCTAACAGAGGGTCGATGGTGTGTCCCTTCGATGCAGGTGCTGATGAGATGATAATGTAAAGAAAACTATTCCTGTACCGATAATGGAAACAGACTCGAAACGGACGGTACCAGATGACGATGATGAAAATCGATCGTTGAGTCCCTATAATCCTTTCTATGCTCAAACACTTGTACAATCAGCATATCACGAAATAAAGTCTACAGATATGTTAAAAGCGTCACCCCGACTAGTACAACTTTATATTATGCTTCAAGTATGAGAAATTCTCATAAAGTACACATCAACCTTCTTCTGGTCCTGCACCGGACCGGATTTGCAAGATTTGAAACATTCATCTAACTTTCACGAAGCTTGATCTCATCCACCTCATGGCCATGCTAACATTTGCACTTTATTTACCCATCAAATTAGCACCAATCGGTGACGTTTAAATTAATATTCCGTTTGGCTTCAGAGTGAATTGCAGCCAACGTGCTGGGAGGCAAGTGTTGATTTTCTTCGAAATAAATGCCAACCCTTATCGCGTACACACTAACGATGCGCTAACTTTTCACGCTGCTGAAAGTTTCTTTTCTTTCTCCTTTTGCAGGTTGTGCTTAATTCACTGGCACAACGATAGTGTCGGGCCTTTTCGCCGTCCCCACTTGACATTTGTGAAGCCCAGCCGCCGCCGCCCGCCACCGTTTGTCTTTGCCGGGGCACGGTTCGAAAGTGTTGCAAAGTGTTAAAACTAACGCACGATGAAAGGGGCGTAACTGTTGCTGTTTGCTTTCATGCGATAGGAATTTTTGGTAACAAATGAGTATTTAGGTTTGATGCGCTTTGATCAAAAGTAGCTTTCAATTTAAGTTGCATCAAATAATTTAAACGTTAAGTCAAAGTCACAAAGATTTAAAATAAATGAAGTAAAAATCAGTTCAACTTTAACATTTTTGCATGTAAGTACTAGTTGAGAAATTTAGCTAAATTGAAATAAGCCACAACCAGATGATATTCAGAGATTTACACATAAAAAAGCAAAATCATCAAATTTAAATTGAATTTTTACCTACAGTTTGAAGAACAATCTAATTCCGCTCAATTTCATTTCCACTCGGCGATTTACACACGCCAGTGTAGAAGCAAGCACGCACAAGCATTGTGTGAAAAAATGAAATTTGTTTTGCATAATCCCCAGAAGCATCGTTCTATTTGATGTGCCCGTGTATTTTCAATTTATATATTATGAGCTTTGGGAAATGCGATTTGACAATGTTTGCGCTCTTTTGCAGTTGGGACACTTGTTACAAGCAGCATAGAGGCGTAAAGGGGATGCTGCAAACATACCTCAAAGTGATAGTAAAACCACTTTGTTTTTTATTCGACAGTAACGACCCGGCGGTATTGCTAAAACCACATACATTGAACATCCTAAAATTAACAAATAATTCTTCGAACAAAACTTTAGTGATTGATACAAAGGTATTGTTTCATAAATATTACATTTTAAAAGTTGTAATGAAAACTAGTACCCTTCTAAAAACTAACTAGTAGTAAGAAGAGACAAAAAATAAATAAATTTAAATTACCCACTGCAGTACAACACTTTTCATTCGTACAGCGTTGTCTGCTAGCCTAGAACGATAGTGGGAAGAAAATAAACTTCTCCCAAAATGCCGAAAAGACAAGCCACAATTTATCCTTCGCGCCCCAGAAAGCAGACTCACCGCCACTCCCCCTCTCTCCCACACACACACACATACACACACAATTGCCTTCCCAATTCCATTTCTAAATAGTTTTGTTTTGTTTGTGCACATTTTCTGCAACTATTCCAACTCAGCGCCGCCACAGAAAACTGCAGGTGCGCTATCCTGGGCGGTTTCGTTCATTCGTTCGTTCGGTTTCGGTATTTGCTGTTACATTCTCAAATCGACCGGCAATTGTGTAACACATGCTCTAAGGGAAGGGAAGGAGTCGTTACGATCATCATCATCATCATCACCTTTGGGGCTAACATTTGCACGCGGACAGGGACAAAAGTATCCGCATTCCCGGCCAACGAGACACGGCCACCACTGTCGCACAGGTTGGCACAAATTTACATACAGAACGAATTTTCACAGTTCGATACCGATGGCTGGTGCCATCGCAGCGCGACAATCTCTTCTCCTGCACCCACGAAAAAGGGAGAAAAGAAGGTCAAGCCCCGGGGGAATGTGTCGCACAAAATCACAAGAAGAGCAAGAGACTGGGGTTTGTTTGGGGAGAAGAAATTGAAGGTAAAGCTCACACCAAACCCAATGCTGCTGACAGTCCGACCGACAATCGAACCGAATCCAAATGCTTTTCTTCGATCCCACTGAAGCTTCAGGGCCCGCAGCTGCAGCATATCTTCACTTCTTAACAAAACTAGCTTCACACGTGTGTGTGCATTTAAAGGAGAAGTTCTGTCCTCAAAGGGTTGCGCTGCGCTAGGGTAGCGCAACAGAAGAGAGAGAATAGAATCAAAATACACAAAAGCACAGCTCGAACGACAGTATTAGCTTCGTGGATTTTATCTCCAGCGCCAGTGTGTTTGTATTCGCCCATCTCCATTTTCCCAACTCCACTTTCCCAATTCCCCTGGCGACGTTTTCATCGATTGTCCAGGCCTGACATTCTCGCATGCAGTGCATCTTTCGTACGGCACACCTGCATAAGGGCCGAGCGTCAACCAACTTGGTGAGAAGCAAGACAGAAAGGTAGTAGAGGTCGCCTCTCCCAGTGAAACGGCGACCGAAAAACGTGCCACAAATGAGGTGGAAATTTGCACCGAACATACCGACATTTTCCCACAGATATCGCACCACCAGGTTAAGCAGGGAACTTATTTAAATACCTTTCGTAATGTGTCCACACTATCAACGGGGCGGGATGGTGCATGAATGTTTGTTCACTTTTCTATACCCTTTTTCTATATTCTTTTTCGTTTAAACATACCGAGAGTAACATATTTGCGGTAGAAATGACAACCGAAAGGTGGTTTCCATGCTATTTTTTCTTTGAAATTCATATTTAAACCTTTTCCCTTTCACCGAAATGAATTGAAGAAGTGTACGTTACAACATTTCTCGTCTAAAACTACTTTGCGCTCAGCACCATTACTTAACGAGAATGAAATTATTTCCTCTACATTAAATCTTCACACGCTACCTCAAGTCCGTCACGTCTGCCACATACGTTAGGATCACTTGCAGTAATAATAGCATTGTCATCTGGCGTAAATATAATCCGAGTTGCAAAAAAGTCACACCTACTGAAAAGACTCACTATTAAAAGCGACATGCACAGGACGCTGAAACATAAGGGTTAGTGTGTGAGCTTAAAATATTGGTTCAGCTCAAGATTAAGACGACTTTTACGATCAGATTGTTCTAGGACTTATCCTCCAAGTTTGTTAGTTTACTTAGCTGTCAATTATTACATCAACAACAACAAAAATATGTTGGACCCCATAAGATACATATTCAAGATGTGGTCTGCTGTAGGATGTTTTATATACGACAAACAACAAGGACAACCGTGTGGCGCTGTATGATGGTGGTTTGTAAAACATGACCAAACATCTTCGACCATACAAATCAGTTTGTTTTATCTATACACCTTCGGTCGTTTTAGACGATCCAATGGTGACGACACGACAGCACTGGGGTAATACTTAGGCATTGGTCTAATGTTGTTGCGCGCAACATTGTTGCTGGTATAATATATGGATTTGACAACATATGGATTTCGAGCAACTTTGTTGCTGGCCAAATTCAATTCAGTTTGTTTTTTCGTCAGCAACATTTCTCTATTCACCTTGGTTTAAAATGATATGAGCAACATGTGATCATTTGTTGACCTCTATGGAGTTGAGAAAGGAAATTTACCGTGCCCTACATGTTTGTATTATAAATTATTTAAAACTTTGTTTCATTTTACACAAACAGTTGCTCATAACCCTGTTGGAGAAAAAAAAAGGTTTGTGGTGCGTGAAGGATATTTTTTTTTATTCTGTAGTGACGGCCTGGCCGTATTGTGTGACTAAGTGTACCCGTCCATATCAAGATTGTAAATCCTGCGTATGGGGGGTTGTGATTAAGTGTACCCATAGCAGAATAGTCAATCCTGCGTATGGGGGGCGGTAGTGGTCCGAATGAGATTCGAACCGGCGACGGGCCTTTTGACAGCCCTACGCCGTTACCACTGGACCACCGAGCCGGTGCGTGAAGGATATACAATACAGACAAATTCTGCTTGTTGCTGTCAACATTCATAGACCACCACCACTGATTGTTGCTGAGCAACAATGTTGCGTGCAACAACATTAGACCAATGCCTTAATTGCCATGGCTTCCCGTAGTGAGGATTGACTAATCCTCGTTAATCAAAAATGGCCGACATGACCTGGGAGATGGTTCAGCCAACAAAAAAGAAGAAAACCAAGTCTCTTGCACAGCATGCGTGCATCTTGGTTGTCAAAACCATCTGAAGGGGGACAGTGGAATTCTTACCAGATTGTTTGAAAATAATAAATTTCAAATACCAGAAACAATGGAAAATATTGTTGCAGCAAAATTTAGTTGGATAACACATTTGATGGTTCGACCTTCTTTCTTAGAGTCTAGCAAACCTTTTCTATTCCAAACTGTGAACTGCAGGACGAGAAATCCTAGAGCATCAAACAATACGGCCTGACAATCCTAGAGCACCCGTAAATCCTGTCTTTGTCGTTTGTCGTATACGACAAATATTAAAGTAGACCCTTGACTAGACTAACCAGACAGAGAGAATGAAAAAATGGGACACATTGTTTAAAAAACAGGACATCGGAAAAATTTGTAGTTTTCAAAATGTGACTAAACAATCGCAGTAGGACTTTTCAACTTCAATTTGATTATTGTTTTACGCTAAACGCGTACTTAGCTGAAATGTTACTATTAACGTATTCAGAAATCTTGCGCAGTGGAGAGCCATTGATTTTTTTTTTTATATAACTTTAAAGATTCAACTTTGAAATTTTGTTTCATAACTTTTATGGTTTGCATTAAAGCAAGGCTTTAATTTTAGCGACAAACACCAACCGTAAAGATGGGTAAAAGTTAAAATTGAAATGAGCGCGTAATAAACCCGTTAAAACCCCGACAAAACTACATCATGAGAGGATGTAACTAAAGCCAGGCTGAAACATAAAATATCCATCGGACCCAGACTTGAAAAAGCAAGGAAGGAAACCACAAAACAACCACAAGCAGGATAGAAAAACATCCCGCAGGCGCCATCGGTTTATGATGGTTCTGGGTGTGATATAATAGTAGAAAACAAAACCGCTGTAAAAAACCCGTGCCATGAAACACTTCATCATCGCGAGCGAAGGAGCGCGCGCACGACATAAACCCTCCCCGAAAAGCTACCAACACAAAATGGAAGCAAAACGCAACCACATTAGATCTCATCCAGCTCAAGACACGCTCACAAACAGCCGCTCTGGATAATCCGGAGGAAAATAAAATTCTTAAATTATCATCCGAATGGAAAAGAAATCAAAACCAGGGAAAAAGGGACGACCCACCACCAAAAACCGTCATTCCATGCCGGATGTAGTGTGTTTGTGTGCGTCATTTATTATGCTCACTGGCTGACTTTTTTTCACCATTTCCTTGCTAACTCTATGGCTTTTATTTAAGGGCCTACGCTTGACTCTCCACAAGGGTGCTTTTACCATCATACTGGAAGAAGAAATTAAAATGTCGATAAAAACCCAGAACTGGTACTACTGCTAGGCTAATGGATGAGACGTCATATCCGAAAGATTTACAAATGAATGATGATGGATTTGAATTTGAATTCTTCTAGCCGCAATCCTTCACAATTGCTATGCATACAAATCTATCACAAGTATGTAGATACATTTTTTAGTCAAATCATGAATCTTTTGTTGGGCTTTTGTTGTTCCATGTAGCAAAAAGGCTGTCGGGGCGAATGAAATCTAATGCGCGTCTAGACGCCCCTCGCTTTGCATTATCTGATCGCACGCTGGCATATTGTAACGTTACACCATTGAAAAAGATATATATTTTTACTCGCCTTCAGCGGGAGCAGTCTGGAAGTTTTTCATCAACTTCACCTCGCCTATTAGACTGTAAATTGAAGCCATGTTGTGTCACCTTAATAACTTATTTCATTGCATTCATCAAAACTTATGCTGATTTCATTGATTTTCCACACAATTCCACTCAATACATTTAGAGAGCAAAACCAAACACACAATACAACCACTATAATAAAATATAAGTGCACTTCACTTTCTATAGACACACAGTTTTTCAACAAAAATTACCCTTGCTTTCACAATGAAATAAACTAATAGGAACTTATTTGCCTATGCACACCATACACACGCAAATTCTAAAAACTGCACAGTTGATCTAACATAAAACAACACTTTTTTACCTCTACAAAGAACTACCATGCACAATATGCACAACTGCAAACGATAGCTGCATCTGAAGGTGAAAAAATGAAGACACACACTAAATAACTTAAAGCTCACACACGTCAGCTTATTAGTTGTGCCCGATCACGTAACACGTACCTTTTCACTAGCAAGGTACGAAGCCGTTCCTATCGCTACGCTAGAACGGCGTCAACTAACTTTCTTGCAAACACAGTTAGTACCCTGCCTACGGGTGGCTTCGTAAGCAACGCGGAACAAACAAACGGGGACCGGAACATTCCATCAGAGACGCACCAACCTTCGCCGAGATAAATAATCCAGCCAAGGGACTTATCGGTCGACCAGTTGGTGTGTTGCTTTAACCTAAATCCGAAAGATACCGATGCTTTTGGGTTAGTGGTAGCTTAAGCCTAAAGTAAGCCACGGACAACATCTTATCGCAACGCAGCACAGGAACATCTTTTGTGTTATCGAGCGGGGATATTTCGATAAGGAAAGGGAAAGTGAAACATATTTACTAAACGAAAGTTCCTATTTATAATATAAATTTCGCTAGGCCACAAAAGAGACAATAAAAATGTGTTCCTATAAAATACACATTGTACGATGTCATACCGATAAATACAAATTGTACGATGTCATACCGATCGTGCCTAAGAAAAGACTCGGGACAATTATTTGGCCTTCATCCTACGCTCCACGTTAGTCGAAGCATAATTTAAGTGGAATTCTAATTTCCATTGTTTTCGGAGCGGTTTTTCTCTAGCACAATTTTTCTATAGTGAGAGTACGAACGAACAAGGATCGATGAATTTAATGTTTTATGGTCTGTAACTGCAATAGGAGAGCCGACAATGACTTCTACAAGCGTGCGCGTAATCCTCGATGAAGTGGTACCTCAAGTAAAAGAGAAAATACTACCACAGTTAGTACCTGGCAGCTCACCAGCCGGCATATCAACAGCACAGTTTCAATCTGCATTAGGTGAGTTTCCATTTTATTTTTTGCAATCCATCCTGCTTTTCTTACATTACGATTCAGTTTAATGAGAGAAATAGAGAAAGAGAGAGCTAGTTGGTTGAATTTTCCGGTAGGAAACAAAACACCGTAAATAGCGTCATATTCCTACCACGGCTAAACGAAATAAAAATAAAGAACACATTTAAACAAAAAGCTTTTTCCGAGCTCGTTTTTTCAGACTCCGTCAGGAAGGATAGGACTAGACATTCAACCCGTGGCTATACCCGACCCTGGGACGATAATCTAGAGGGAGGAAGGGAAGAGAGATTGACTGGGGGACTGGCCAATGGAAATATGCAAATTATGCACATCCACAAAAGGATCAAGAGATTATAAAACGGTCAACAAGGTGAACAAGTCGACGTTCGGCAGCAGCCCGAGACGAAAACCATCGACATATGTACGCGTGCTCATGAACAACTATTGTCAAACCGTCGGTTAAAAGCTTGCAACGACAGACGACACAAAAACAGGAAAAATAAAATGTTTATACCACCTGGCATTCCCTCACTGCATAAAGCAATAGTGAAGAGATTTTACAGCGACACCGGAAAAGAGCATCCGGCTTAAAGGAACAAGCGACGACGCTCAGGAACTGACTGGCGTCTTGCATTCCATGGTGTCACTACCAACACAGCGCTTACGAATACCCAGCTCGCCCGTTTTGTGGTCCTCTTTTGTGTTTAGTTTTATCGTTCATATTTATTCATGGCAACGGTTTGCTCCAACGAGCAACACCGACCATATCCCGGCCACACTGGGTGCTACTAGCCAATGTCCTCACAACGTGGCCCGGATGATTTTACCATACCAAGCGCGCAAATAAACGAGCAATTTTCCATTCCAAAATTTTCCGACCCAACTCATTTCAGCGAGCGGAAACGATACCCAGGGACAACAGTTTTATGCGGGGTGGACCAGTCTGAGTGTCTGTGTCAATGCCGGTAGGGATGAGATGATTGAGTGTGCCATTTTTGTTCCTACTATTGCGGTACACAATGTCATCAATGTTGTGTCATTTTGCTGCTGCTACAAAGATGAGGAACATAAAATAGATCGATTTTTTTAAGGAAAGGCTCTGAAACTGGGCTTTCAAAAGTATGGATTTTCTGTTCGTATGGGTAACAATTTTTGCTTTTATTCTGAACATTAAAAACATGTCCTAAAAATAAAAAAAGCAGCGATAAGACGACTTCCACTCACCGTGAATAACCAGCTCCGAATCACGATTCACCTCATACAGACGGATCGCCTCGTCCAGTTCAATATCCGACTGGATGGTGCACGGATCATTCTCCTCATCAACCCATTTCATAGTAAACACCTGCAAATCGAATAAAAACAACGAATTAAAGCAAAGTTCTCACACATTCTCCTCCTCCCCACACAGCTTAGACCCACTACACTAACCTGGTCTGGTGAAAAGCGACAAATTTCACGCATCTCTCTGCAGAGCCCATCGTACGTGATGCTTTCGTCGATGTAGGTGATCATCACCTCACCGTTGTAAGCGATCTTCACCTTTATCTCGTTGCCTCCACCTCCTCCACCGCCACTGTTGTTACTCTCGTTGGCGATTTGAATCGGCATGGTGGTGTGGAAATTTTGAAATCGCAAAGTTTCTTATATATGATGTTAGTTGTATGACAGATACGTTTGTGATGTACGAAACCGTCTTTTGCTTTTGCACTCAAATCATCACTAATGGCAGGAAAAGTACAGTTTGTGGACCGTTTTACAAGCTCAAACTTCTTGTTCCCCTTACTTTCTTGTTCAGTCTTTATGTGTTTTTCTTTGTGTCATACACTTCCAGATCAGTTGCAGCGGCACAACATTCGAAAACGGTGTGACAGTGTTACACAACGAAGACCATATTCAACAGTTGCATCCTATAAGCGCATTTTCTTTTCCAATGAATATTAAGGCAGCAAAACGTTATCTAATAGCCGATAGGATGATGATGATGCCTCTTGACACTTCGAAGGTTCAATTGCAAAAGGCTGAAACGATAGAGAAAGATAACAGAAAAAAGAAGGGTTAGATATTGTACAGGTACTGGTATAAAAAAGCAACACATAAGCATAAGCATTATGGTATAAGATACGACGTAGTGAGCTACGCCTGCGGGTTAACACCCCAATGATAATTACTGCCCTATTTTCACAAGTCACGATGTGGCTCATCTGTTTTGATGGAGGAAGACTTTTCAGTGGTAAAAGGTTTTTTATTTATTTATTTAAGCGACATCAATCAACAGAGATTGAAAGAGCAACATCAATCAACAGAGATGGAACATTGAATTAACTAAACTATATTTGTCTTAAAATTGACATATTTCGTCTTTCTTACTTAAGCATTTGATTTTGCATTTAAAATATAATTAATTGCTTTTCCAAAGCCCATCAAATTTAACGTTCCCGTGATGTAATGAATATTTGGCCAGACAGAATGTGTTGGTAAATTTACTTTTATTTTTATGGCGAATCACACCGCGTTGCGACAGACACACCGACACACCAGCAGCAGTGGTAGTGCAGTCGCAGACAAAAAAAAATCTGCGTACCAAGTGCAAACAAATGATAACCATTCCATTGCTTCCCCATAATGGCATGGAACATATATCCTCAAACACGGCAATGAACGACCTCGACGCAAAATGTGTACAACTTTACAGATAAAAGCGTACGCCACAAACTCTTGAGTAGGCATGTACGGAGAGGGAAATATTTTGCACACTATAAACGTGTGGGAAAATAAAAGTAGCTATGTTGTGTAAAAAGTAAAATCGTATGAGAAAAAGAGAGGTACAAGTCTTGTTTAAATGAATTCCACATTTTTTACTTTAACATACTCATTTTTGGCTCTTAGATGGAGAAGTAGTGTTGAAACCGTAAAACCTATGACGTCCGAAAAGATGTTCAAGTGTTTCTTCGTGAGGAACCCACAGTTCTGAGTGCTTCAGCACCGTGTTTATTAATCTTTGAATTTATTTATATAAATTAAAATTGTTTTTAAAGGTCAAAATCATCAAATACACTAAACGATAGGGATTTTCAAGATTTTATAAATTATTTTCTTGAGAACTAGTACATGGCACCTTTTTGACAGAGTAGCTAACTTACAGTGGTTATAGGAAGAATTGAATTTAAAGATAACTTAATCATCATTTTTCCTATTCATTTACAACGCACATTTAACTTAAACTTTAGACCTTGCATAAGATTATGAAACATGAAGAGAAAAAATCTTCGGGATTTAACCCTCGAAGGAACTAATTTGGAATTATATTCTTGAAATAGTCGATTAAATCCTCGAGAGTTAATTCACAAAAGATATAATTTACTAACGAGTCATTTCTATGTTTGATAGTAGGTTATAAGCAGAGAGTTAAATCACTCATTGAGTTTAAATTTTCGAAAAAAGTAAATTAATTCTGCACAGATATTTAAATCAATTCATTCAATTTAAAAAAATTGTTATTCTTTTTTAAACAATTTTGAAAAAAGCTAATAGCCTTCTAAAAATTGATTGACGTAAATTAATAAACTACGTGATTATTGTATTAAATTAAATATAATACAAAATATGGCGGGTTAAGGCCGAAGCTTGATAGCGTGTCAAAAACTAGTGAGCGCTTAGCACAAATACATTATTAGATCTTCGTTTCAATCATCAAAATTACACCCATACATGTATAACCGTCTACCCTTGTAGGTATTACTTTTTGCACATAATTTTACACTTTTAAATTAATTTTAAAGACCCCTGCATGTGATAATGAATATTGTGCCTCTTTAAACGAAGTTTTTGCAATACAAGTAGTTCTAATCATTTACCAAATACCATTCGAGCAAACCTGCCCAGTACGACCAGTGTTTTACTCCGGAAAAATAGCTTTTGCATCAAAACGGATTTGCGATTGTCAAAAAATGAGCATTTTTGATTTTTTTTTCTTATCGACCAGTAAGGTACATGTTTTAATGTTAAATATGAAGCAATGTAAAACTGTGGCAGGATGAAGGGTGTCGAACACATGTCTTTTTTGCATGTGTTTGTTTTATGAATAAGTGATTCTAGAACGCTGTTTTTGGTCTATTCTCGTACGAAGAACTTGGTTTAGCGAGCGTGGTCTCAAAAATACTGTATCATAACATTCAACATTGAGGGACTAAAACACCAATAGAACTGAGAAGACAGATAATCGAAAAACGTTTGAAACAAATGATTCGTTTTTTCAATACATTTTCCATAAAGAAGTTAAAATTAAACATTTTTTCTCAGGACTAGGCCATATTGCTGAGTTAAATAAGTTTTTCGTATAACTACTAGCGATTCATTGGAACATACTAAACACACCAAGGCAAGTAGCCATCGAAAGACAGGTTAAGGTCATAAATAAATAAATTTTCACCATAATTCATCACTATCCATCCAAGGGTTAGCAAGCACCACCGCCCTATAGTAAGTATCATCATGCTGGTCTTTACAGCGGGGTGTAAAATTTGGACTGTGTGGTCTGCGCTGTACAGCGGGTACTAATTATGCCCATCGCCCACTGCTGAGTACATACCGCTCCCGTTCCTTCCTCCACAAAACCCAACACCCACCCACGCCAACTGTAACATTCTAATGCTTTCCAGCTCTCCTCGTGAAAGTTAGCAACAGGCGGGCAAATACGTCGTCCCCAATGGAGTGGCTGCGTGTGAGTGCTAAAAAACCAATAGAAATACACTGGAAAACCAACGCAAGAAGAACTATCTCTCTTTGCTCGGGTCAATAAAACACACCCCCGATCCACCTGGCTCTTCCCTTTCCCCCTCCCTGCCAGGCCGGTACCACCACCGGCATTACATTGCCAGTAAAGTGAGTCGGTCTGTGTATGTATGTGTGTGTGTATGTGTCTGTACCGGTACTTTAAGTCTTGTTTTTCTTTTTCTCTCCGCCCGATGTGAGGCTTCCACTATTTGCTTCATCTGGCATCTTCGTTGGCTGGCCAGCATATCTACCATTCTGCGTACGCAGCGCGGCGTACGTACGTGCGCATATGACTGGGCGGACAAGAAAAATAAATTACACTCCCCTCTCCTCATTCATTCATTTGGGGGTTCGCGTGTGGGATTTGGGAGCGGGTTAGAGGCACTACCCTAGAGTGGAGCAGGCACACATTTGATGCAAAGGAAATAGCTAGAGAACACATACGCTCCTGACTCTCCACACTTGTGAATGTGGCATCCGTACCCCCCCTTTTGCAATCGCTAATGTGCAATAGATATTGTTCGTGACACATGCGACCCGCCAGGCGCTAAAAAAAAAAACAGGGGGAAATGAAAAATGAACCGAGTTTGTGGGTGACAATTTCATCGTGCGACATTGATATAGTCAAAAGGATTCCGGGTTAAAATGAAGCCGGTGCGAGTGCATATTAATTTCTGATGGAATGATTGATCGCTACTGATTTTAAAAGATAAGGTTGAACATATTTTTTTAGCATGAGGATATTTTATTTAAAAAAAATGATTTCTAGTATCAGGGATTGTTGGACATTTTTGTTAATTTGAAAGAAATGCAAAAATTGCGATACTCTTTAAATCTTACTACGAACTGTGGATGGAAATAAAACTTGGCACAAATTTGAACATATATTTTCTGTGATTGAAGCGTCGAGGCTATGTTGCAATAATTTTACATGAAACCCCACATGTTTTTGCGACCCATAATTCTACGATACCCCATAATAGACACCGATAATTCCAAGAAGTATTCGACCTCTAGAGTTTTTGTTATTTTTGTACATATTTTTATGGATTTTTATAGAGAACATTCACCTCTGTTCACCCGAAAGTTCGATAACAACGACTTTTTTTATTCCGTATAAACAACTGATTTGTCGCAAGTTACAAGCAGTTCGGGATATTTGCGACTTCAGTACGTCAACGTCGACATTTAAAGAGAGTATATTTTTCAAGTGGGGTGTGATTTAGTGTACCTATAGGCAGGATATTCTATCCTGCAAACACTGTGTCACTATCGAAAACTGATACGATCGTATCGTAATCAGTACAAATCTTCATAAGCAACAGTTATAATTGTAGGTAGACTCCATTCTAAAGTCTAGACAATTATAAATCTCTGTACATGACTTAAGTGATTTTATTTCGCTCTATGTAAAAGATAGTGAAGTGCCCGGTCACTGAAACAAAGCTTAGGACAACCTTCATCTCATTTGTCAATCATGTCACCAGCCCATCAACCTTACTGCTTCCGTGCAATTGCCTGCAATGTGAGTCATCGATCAGTCAATAGAACCAGTACCGAACATGAACGATCAGCCTACACACTCACAAAGAAGTTCATAGTCGCTTCTAGTAGGCGTTGGTGTAGAGAATAACGCAGTTCAACCGAACAGATTAAAGAGGAAACGACGGGTAGGGCAAGATCTATGCAAGCAGCATAGACCAAAGCACCGTACCGGAACGGGGTCCATGAATTGACCCACAAAGAATACCTTCTAGTATATCCACCTAGGAGAGCTGTTGTATACCTCTTGCATAGAGATGCTATATTAAGTACAGTGACTTACCACTTTGACTCGAACGAATGGAGATTTCCCTTTTAGTTTGTTTAGTTCTCCAACTGCTCCAGTTTTACAGCAAATAAAGGCGTGTTTTTTCTTTTAGCCCTAGATGACGTCACACTAGCACGTTCGGATGCGTTTAACAGGTGGCACACTATGTGTGGGGCTGTGCCGCTTCACACCGGCCAATGTGTGCAAAGCTCACTAGATTGCCTCAGTGCGTTCGTGATGGATGACAGTACACAGAGCGTGTATATTTTCTTCGAAATCACGTCAACTTGTTAACCGATTTTCTTCTTGCACTCAAAAGGATTTTCGACACTTTCGGCAAAGGTTTTATCACTCACTGTTTCCCTTATCCAACCGAACAACTTCCATAGCCCGTGGTCGCTGGTGTAAACAAAAGACCACCACACACCATGCGGAATGCACAGTTCACTTGAATATGCCTATGCAAGCACGATCGAACGGTACTCTCTTTCCTGCTCTACTCCCGGTACGGCTCCGCGCACACACACACTCGAACGTATAGACACACACACTGTATTTCAGCACGGAAGCGGCCGTCTCACACGGAGCCGATTCTAACGGGGAGCAAAATTTAACCGGAAACGCAACGAAATTCATGTACAACGCGTCGTCGTTACCCAAAAATTGCACTACAAAGAACACAATACAACAACGTATACTGCCCTGTTCGCGCTCAATGCACTCTACGATCGCCAAAAAGGGAACCACGACGTTGTCTCCGAGAGATTAATTCTGGCCCACGGTAAAGCAATCGACTTTGGCGCACTCTCTGAACCAATATTGACAATCTATTGTTTGCGTTGCATTCCGACGCTCTACAGAAAAAGCGCAACAAAAGCCGGACAAGTTTTTAGCACGCACGAAACTGAAAAAAGAGGAATAAACACGCGCACAACTAAAGATTCCGTTCGCACAGCGGAATAAAACACACTATCTGACAGCTGGCGTTGGACGCGTTGACAGCTTTCAGACGTTTGAGCTTTCCGTCTCGCTCTAAATGCTGTATTGCCTTCCCGTTCTTGCATGGGACGTGTATTTGATATGAATTGCGCATTTTCTCAGTTAAAATTCTTCATTTGACTGGTTAAGATATTTGTTATTTAACCCTTTTTATCTGCTTGGCCTCGTCAATATAATTATTTTGGTGTGAAAACTCTAGGAATGATAACCGACAAGGGAGTTATTTTGTCTGTCAAAAATCAACATAAAATTACCCCCACAGCAGCTCGGCCAGCAGCGAGAGCTCCTGCAAAGAAGCGAATTTAATTGCGAAAAACGTGTGATTTAGTGAACAAATGAATTTGTGCTACAATTAGCCTTTCAGCTGCAAGTATTCTCACTGTAGTTTAAGCTCGTTTTTCTACATCCAACCGAATTAACTTCATCAGAACGGACAACATGCGATTTATGTAACCTCGGTAGCGGCGAAACGAGTGAGTTAGTAAAGCGCATTCAACACTTTTTATTGATTACATTCTCGTTCCTTTCGATGCTAGTATAATGTTTTCTTTCATAGTACATTATTGCATCAACATAGATTGCATGTAATTGTTTATTCGGTCCGTGAAGAACCTTTCGTACCTTCCCTCCCAAAAAATTACCCAAAACAACACGGGCACAGGGTGTCTTGTCATCGGGTTTAAAAACGTAAGCGTTTAATTTTTAAATAAAACTCTTTAATTTTTTAATTACAGCCCCCTTACATCACTCCACTCTACGATGACGTCTATGACATTTGGACAGAAAAAGTTTATCCCAACTGCACCGGAAAAGGGAAGCTTCCCGTTGGACCACGGCGGCCAGTGCCGCAAGCTGATGCTGTTTTACATGCGCTGCCTGCGAGAGAATGCGGACGATAACTCTGCCTGTCGGGAAGAATCGAAAGCCTACCTGCAGTGCCGCATGGACAACGATCTGATGGCACGAGAAGACTTTTCTAAGCTCGGTTACAGAGGTGAAAAAACCGATAAGAAAGAGGAACAGTCTTAACCAATCTCCTCGATCACGATCGTTTACTGCATTTTTGACTGTTAATAACCTTCCCCTGTGTGTAAATATTCCTGCGCGAGCGTTTAAAAACAACACTGCGTTCAACATGAAAGTGAAGAAAAACATTCTTATCGGCTGTACGGGCAGCGTGGCTACGATCAAGCTCCCCCTCTTGATAGAAAAACTTCTCCAACTAACAGATCTCGAGCTTGATGTGCACGTGATCGTGACAGAGCATGCGCAGCATTTCTTCTCTCCCAGTGAACTTCCCGCCACGGTCACACTCCACACGGACGCCGAAGAATGGACGAGCTGGCAGAAACGGGGTGATCCGGTGCTTCACATCGAGCTGGGTAAATGGGCCGATTTGCTAGTGATTGCACCGCTGGATGCGAACAGTCTGGCCAAGATGGCAACCGGTTTGTGTGATAATCTGCTGCTCTGTACGACTCGCGCCTGGGATCCGGCAAAACCGTTGATCTTTTGTCCAGCAATGAACACCCGCATGTGGGAGCATCCGATAACTGCGGCGCAGATTAGTACACTCAAATCCTGGGGCCACCGGGAGATACCGTGCATTGCGAAAACGCTCATGTGCGGCGACACTGGATATGGTGCGATGGCAGAGGTCAATACAATCGTAAGCACGATAAGAGATACGCTGTTGTTAATGGAGCAAAGTTGAGATTGAATGGAATAAATCCCTTCTCTAAAAGGTGCGCTGTTCTTTCATTTGTTCAATAAACCGACACCACCATCTTGAAATGTTTCGTTTTTTACATAATTTCTTTATGAATCGGTTTACTGCTACCACAAATGTAGCATCCCCTCTTTTCTGCTTTTTTCTTCACGCTCCTTTTCACAAACTTTGTTATCATCAGTTTCCTATTCAAACACCTCTTTTCTTTGCTGATTCTCACTTGCTACTTTCTAAGCTAAACATAACACCCTTATTGTGTCAGTTTTCCGTTCCGTGAGTGTTATGTGTGTTTCAACGTTAGTAGTAGTGTGGTGTGATAATAAATTACATTACTTTTTTGCTTATCCGCTTTTTGCTCTCGCTTTTCTTAATGCGCCATTTATAATTCTTTGTGCAGTGCAAGCGAGATTTCGTCTTTTTTCTTCTTTCCTCTCGCCTTTTTATCAACTACTGTTTACTGTGTACCACAGCTATCATCATGCATTTCTCTTTTCTTATCTTTTCCTTTCTGTGTTGCTGCTTTTTCTTGTCTTTCTGTGTTTCGCCTTAACTTTATTCTAAACAAATGATTAATCTCTTCCACGCGCCTCACTCTTTTGCGGACTTTGCTCATGCTTCTACACTGTGAATGAAGATTCATGAGCGGGAGAGGTGTTGTTGGGCGGTGTTCTCCTCAATGTATTATAAATGTACATGGAAACACAATTTTCCTACTATCATACATGAGGAATTTTGGAGGTTTGGTTCGTGGGGAAAGAGGACACAGGGCAGGGAAAGGGGTGTGTGTGGGGGGGGGTGTACATTAAAGGAAAGGAAAATCAACTTTGCAAAAACAGCCCGTTCCTATATTCATCCCATTCGCGGTTTCTCCCGCTGCTAGATCACAATGTCAACCAGTTTGTTATAGAAATAAGGACGTTCTATCCCTCCCTCGTCTCGTCGGCTATGATAAAATGCACTCCCAACAAATATACACCGAACAGATACAAACTAAAGGTACAGCATTACACAAGAGATTGAACAATAAATACATTACGAAAGATTAAAAAAAAAACAATGCAGCAAGCAGTTCCTCTTTGAATTAGCTTCATATTATATCTTTGAATTCCATATACATTCCGTGCGTGTTAACGCGTAGCGACACGACAACTCAAACTTAGATAAGAACATTGTTACGGAGTGGAGCTTCAACGAGCGAAATTCTGCACGCGTCCGTAACTGGGAATGTTCATATTTTTTCACTTAGAAAACTCAAGAAACATGTTTTTTTTTCATACATGTTCTTCCGAACGAGATACTGACACAGTCCGATTACTCTTTTCGCTTCTTTCATTGCTAGCTTTAATAAAAAAAAAAAAAGAACAAGATTCATAATTCATTCCAAATTGCTCTATTGCAAGCGGGGCCCATACTGTCCAAAATAGTGCATTACTCTAAGCCCAAATCATTATTAAAGCTTAGTAAAAAAAATGAGTTGTTTGCAACACAAATTTGCATTGAGCGATTGCTTCCACCCTTTTATTAAATTAAATTAAAAAGCCAATAAAAACGTAATTAATAAAAATAACAACTTCCTTCTTACTTTGCGGTACAAAGCGCTTGTACTGCCCCTTTACATATCCTTTTCAAATTTATCAAACACACATTAAAATGTGCAAAATGTTCAAACATAGAACGTGTCCCTTCCTTTCGTCTGAAATTCAAAATTAAATTTTAATAAAACAAATGCAGACAAACTCGAAATTAAGGTTGCCACCGCAAAATGTTCCCAAATGCTAACAAACAAAAAAAAGCATGTTCCCTAGCGTACTACGCAGGACACGCATAGTTTCGTTGCACTGATACAGTCATCATGGCAGAAGGCGCCACACTGCTCACAGATAACCATTGCATTGAGCGAACACGAACAGTCCTCAGCATTGCCATCGATCGCATCTATCGTACCACCATCCCGATCTTCGCCACCAAGTCCACCGTCCGCTTCCACCAGCATGTTTCCACCACCATCCGTTCCGGTCGTATCCGGTGAGGAATTGCAGTTCAGTGTGTCCATATCAAGATTGTCCGTACTAGAAATAGCCTCCTGTTGGTGCCCATCGAAGGTGTTGCCGTCTACATACTGTGAGGGCTCCATTATGTCAGAAATGTGATTACCTGCATCGTGGTTAAGGTATCCTTCATCATCACCATCACCACCACCACCACCTTCACCAAACTGCTCCATATGGCCTCCACGACCACCTCCACCACCACCAATCATTTGATCACCAATGTGTGGCGAGATACCCGAAGGAGACATACTTGCCCCGTCATCTGTTGGGTGCGTTGAAGCATCCACCATTTCATTGTCTCCTACCGACACCGGTGTATCGTCGCCGTTCATAATAGCAATACCACTTTGACCACCCGAATCGTTCCCGTAACCGTCCAAAAAGGCTTGCTGTTGCTGTTGTTGATCCTGCGGCTGCTGATGTTGCAATCCCGGAAATGTAGCAATCGGACTATCCATGTAGACGATCCCATCATTGTTAGCTTCCGTTCTTCCGTCTTCCACCGTACCGACTTCACTGCTGCTGTCAGCATTGCTGTTGCCGGCCGACGCCAACGACGAGGAGGTGGACGCCGCTGTCGGATCGATAAGATGAGCATCATCCTGACCGTAGGTGATCACTGTACAGGAGGGGGGATATTAGAGCAAGGACCAGCCTGATATGCTTGATCAAATAAGACGGACAACGATCCAGCGAACGATCGGTATGTGATAAATTCCGCAGGATTGTGTTTGTTTTTTTAGATATCCCCAACACACACGCCCACCCACACACGCATCGTTCACGCTCACCGAAGTACACCACCTCCCGGCGGATAATACTCACCGTGGGTGGACGGTATTCGGCGGGTGATTGCCGCCTGTAGGCTGGCGGGCGGGACGGCATTCGCACCGACCGCCGCTATCTGTTGCAGTTGTTGGCCCTGTTGATGCTGCTGCTGCAACTGGTGTTGCTGTTGCTGCTGCTGTTGCTGCTGCTGCTGCTGAAGATGATGTTGCACCACCTGCTGTGATAACTGTTGCTGCTGCACACTGGACAGTTGCTGGTGCAGTTGTTGTGGCGGTGGCTGCTGGTGTTGCTGTGCTTGCGGTGCAGAAACATGGTGTATTTGTATCTAACAAAGAAAAAAAGATTAAAAAATAATTGTTAATTCGTCACTTACTGGCGGATTCGTTAAAGGCCCACATGGCATCTCAACCTCTCCGATGGACATTGTCAAGACTTTTTCTTTCTTGGCGTAAAGACCTCATAGATCATACTTCATATTATTAAGCCTGCTAAACTTAATCAACACTACGTCCTCACCTCGCATAGTCAAGCGCATGAAACTGTCTTTTTACATACTAATTGTAGCTTTACTGTAATATGTGCTACTCTTTACTCAATACTTGTTTGAATAAATTGCTTACTTTTGAAAATATTGCATTTTTTCGACAACTCTTAATTGAGAGTAAGAATTTTCAAAGATTTTGATAAAAAAAGTAATATAAATAAGGGAACAACTATACAATATTTACTAAACCAAGAATATATTAAATGAGGCAGAATTTTACAAAAAACAATTTTATAACAATCTTATTAACACAAATGATAGGAGTAATCTTGGCATAATGGACCGCTTCAGGAGAACGACGTAGAAAACGTGGAAAACCACTGAATTCGTTGTGAAAAAATGTGAACACAAAATTCAGAATATCTTCTTCACATTAGGTATTCACAAGTAAACATATTAATTTAGTTCACACATTCCATAGGTATTTCACAAGTAAACATATTAATTTAGTTAATATTTAAAAAAAATGAAAAACATCATTTTTGGCGTGTATGTGTGTGTGTCTTAATCCATAGAGGCAACTCCATGGGCCACCATCCAAAATCAGCTTCAACGGTAAATACTATAAGTTAGGTGTCCATAAAACAAGAAAAAAATGTTTTGCACTTCTATGTGTTTCAAAACCATACACACATTTTTTCGTATCAAAAATAACAAATAACTGACGGTAGCGGTAATAGTTGTTTGTTTAAAAATTGTTAGTCGAGGTTACCGAAAGCAAATTGAATTTGATCCAATAGCATCATACAGGTATGGCCAAATATTGCCCGCAGTAAGTATGTTTGGAAAAAAGTGTTTTAATTTAACTGTAATTTAGTATAAATACGACCATATGTACAAAATGATCGTTACAAGTAGTAGCACTACATCATGGTAATAAATTGCGGTTAAAAATGGGAAGTAAATTTAATTGATTATTTCCGAACCTCGAATCTGCAATGCAATGCGATACCGCCATTGTATTTCTAGAGTATTTCGATTATTAACAGCAATTATGATCCAATATTTCCAACAAAGACTCTTAATAATAGCATTCTTCATCAAGATCATCAAGAAATAGGTACACAACATTCTGTCTGTATGGCCAAATCAAGGGTGGTCCTGTCGGAGAGTAAGCTAAGCGAAGAGAGGAATGGGAGCGCGAGAGCGCGAGAGCGCGAATGCGCGAGAGTGAAGGAATTATAAGAGCGATAAAGGAAATAAATGAGTCGTGATCGATCGTTCAGCGGGAAAGGTTCCGTGTTCTTATTCTAAACAGTCCATTATGCGTCAAATATCCCTATTTGCCTTTTCGTCGTGAACATAATTTTAACAAAATAGAATCTTTTCTAAATAAAGATTTGCCCTGCAAACTTACCTGGTTATGCGTCGGTGGTGCGCTTGCCGCCCGCGGCGTCACGATCTCCCCGATATGTGCCGCGCGCTGCACTAGCACGTACTTGCCACCGAAGTTTCCCGCTGCAGCACCGGCAACGGAAGAGGTACCATTGCCACCGACCGTTCCATTATTGTTGCTCGCCGCCGCAGCAGCGGTCGCGTGCACGATCGTTGGTGCAGCACTCACGCTAATGATCTGTTGTCCGTGCTGCTGCAGCTGCTCGCCGAGCGTATGGAGCTGCTGCTGCTGCTGCTGGTGTTGCTGCGATTGCGTGGCCGTAATAATACTGATTGGAGTTGACTGACTTGCGGCTCCAGCAGCTGAAGTATTTACCACCGAAGGTGTTGTGCCTGCCCCGGTACCACTCGCATACACCTGACGCACCACGATCGATGGTGACTGCTGCTGCTGTATTCTGGCTCCTGCCGAAACAGTGCGCTTTGAATTTACCAACCGTGATACCTGGTGAGATTAACACAAACAAATACGATTACATTTCAAGCTGTGCAGCCGCTCGATGAAGACACCTTTACCTTAGTTCCTCCAAAACTCAGCACACCACCGAAGGCACTGTTGCTGCTACCGCTGCTGTTGCTGCCGCTGTTTACATCCTCTTTGGTATTGTGACCGATAATACTGCTCGCAGATACGCCACTGCTGCTACTGCTGCTGCTACTACTGCTGCTACTGCTTCCCGTACTACCGATACTGCTGATGCTGCTGTTCGAATTTGAGTTCGATGCCGCCAGGAATGCCTGCGGGGACTTGAGCTGTGCCTTTAGCTGGTGCCGGTTTGGACTGTTCTGTATCACAGCCTGACAGATCTGGTAGCTTCGTTCGAGATTCACCGCACCGGGAGGTAACCTGGAACTGCTCGATCGTCCACCACGTTTGCTTCCGCTGGACGATGATCCGGAAGCACTGCTGCTACTACTAGCACTACCACCACTTACAGTCCCGTTCCCTGTCGTCGTGCCATTGCCTGTAGTAACCGTTCCAGCAGAGATGGCATCGTTCGTCGCCCGTTTGCTTCGACTCGGCGCGCCAACAATCACATTCGCCCCGACGGTGGATGCCCCTTGCTGTTGCTGCTGCAAATGATGCACATTGTTCATGAGGAAAGCGTTCTGTCCACGTATTAGCTGATTGGTGACGTATTTCTGTTGAAAGCGCTGCTGAGACTGCGTAGGAGCGATTTGTTGCGGTGCCACTTTTGATGATTGGTGCTGTTGAAACTGCTGCTGCTGTTGCTGGGGTTGCTGTTGCTGAACCGGTTGCACACTAAATTGAGTGCGCTGCAGGGGCAAACGAGGTCTTTGCTGTGTTTGCTGCTGCTGACCAATGGCTGGTGTTGCCATGATAATTTTTTGCAGCTGTATCGGTTTTTGAAGCGTCGTAACGGTGGGCTGATTCGTCGTCAGTTGCAGTTGCTGATCGGGAGAGTGAATAAACTGGGCGTTCTGCATGTGGGGTATTACGTTTGCCGCTTGCACGGTTAGTGGCAGCTTCGTACCAGCTGGCGGCGCATTTACCGCACTTAATGGACGCGACGTGATGATGAACTTTGGCTGTTGTTGTTGTGAAATTGCGGCTTGCTGCTGCTGCTGCTGCTGTATAACCGTCGGATCCATCTCGTACCGTATCTGATGGCCGGATGCCGTTTGAACGTGCTGAATCAATTGCTGCTGCTGCTGTTGCTGGGTTTGTTGGTGCGAAACAAGCTGCTGTTGTGGTTGCTGACCACCCGTGACGACCGTGGTGGAGTAGTTGCCGGCAACACTCTCTATAACGCGTGTCATATTGTCCTGACCTCCGGGGCCAAGGGAAAGGAGTGGAGAAGATGTTACCACGTTCACTTTCGGCAGCTGAGTCGGAAACGTCTGCGACGTTTGCTGCTGCTGTTGATCATCATTTTCCAGTTTGATACGCGTCAGAAGCTGATTGCCTTGCCGCATCGTGGTGTATCTCACGCCTGGTTCTGTCTTGATCATACTGTTGCGAATACCATCTTTAATCTGCAAGGAAAAAAAAGTAATATTAATCAAATATTTCAGACAATTGGCGAATGCTTCTAAGCATTTAAAGGGCTCTTTCTCTGTCAGCAATGAAAACTAAATTGTAATAGAACGTTTAGAAGCTTCAAAATAAAGTGTTATGACCGGACTCGCCTCTGAAGTAAGCTGGATCGTACTGTTGCCGCATCCTAGTACAGACTGCGCATTGTGATGTTGCTGCGGCTGCTGATGCTGCTGCTGCTGCTGCTGCTGTTGAGGATGCAGTTGAAATATGCTCAACCCTTGCGGTGTCGTTGCCGCTGCTTGAGGATGCTGCGGAGAGCTTAACAGGGTCGTTGCAGAACCGGGTGGCATGGATTGTACGGTGGGTTGAGGGGCATGATGTGCTAAAAAACTAATCCCGGTTGGGTTTGTGTTCGTGACAGGAGAGTGGAGCTGCGGTTGCTGACGCTGCTGCTGTTGCTGCGCGTGCTGGAGTGGATTATGACCGGCAATCTGTTGCACGAGCGTGCCGGACGTTGCGATTGAGATTGGTGTGGGAGATTGTTGCGATATGACGTGTTGTTGTGATGTTAGTTGTTGGTGAATGGTTTGAGAGTTATGGAGCTGTTGTTGGTGCTGCTGTTGCTGTTGATGTAGTGTTGTAGCACCGGGTGAGGATACCATTGTTGGCGATATGATAATACTGTTGTTACTATCCACAAGCTGGTGATGATCGACCACCATCATCTTCGTTGTATCCATCATTTTCATTTTGAACTGTGGCCAATCTAAAAATATTACAAAAAAACACATATATTTAGTATACTCCAAAAGACTAGGAGTTGTGTTGACATTCTAATGATTTTGTATTTAACGAGCAAATTAAAGCAAGCAATCATATTGCGATGAGCAAATCACACTTCCTTGATGCATTAATTTCGAAGATATATTTTTAGAATTTTCGTTTGCATGCATTTCCCGACGGAGACGATTAAAATAGCATTCGAAGAAGCGAAACACATCACACGATAACGGAAAAAGGATACGCAAATAAAGCAACACAAATCATGTTCACACTGAGCTGACACAATATAAAAAATAAACGAAAATTAAGCGAATTAAATGAAACTTTCTTTTAGACGCGTGAGCCCCGACATCCGATGCTGTAAATGTAGGCCACAACTAGCCCAAAACTAGCGCCAAAAATGAACAAAACGTATGTTTTTAAACAGTAAACATCCAAACAACAGTGAAGATGATGTACAAAGAGAATAACGAGAGAAGATACCGCTTTGAAATGATCGCGTTGGTACTTCCCAACCAAACTTACCACCACAGGAAGACGACGATGAGGGTGGTGGTGGTGGTAGTGTTGGTGGTGCTGGAAGGACGACCCCTTCCTCGACGCTATCAATGTGGCCCCCTTCCTTCCGCTCGTCGGTACCGTCCTCATTCTTTACATCCTCTGGCACATAAGAACCGCCTTCACCAAGAAAAATATCGTTGTTGTTACATCGCTTCCCTATTAACCGTGAAGCAACATCACTGGTGATGGTTTCTCCGGTTCCAAAGTTGAGCAATGGCACTGAGGAAGCCACCAGAGCATTCTCTACACCATTCAGTGAGCGTCTTCTTGAGAATTGGGCTGGTTCGTACGCCGAATGCAGACCGTTTGTTGAGATGCAATCTTCCACCACTAGAATCGTGGTGCGTTTCGCCACGTGTTGCACAGGAAGACTGCCACTGATCGATGGTGGAAAGGAACTATTGGACAACTGGGTCGATAAATTTACATTTCCTGATACCGCCGCTGCCACTAAAGATTCAAGACCAGCAGCACCAGCACCGTGGTGGGAAATATTCGAATGCTGCTCAGACCCTGAAATGCAGTGGTCGTCATCGTGAACATCGTCGACATAGTTCTCATCGATTGTGTTCGTTATTGCTCGACGTTCTCGTTCACCGGTTCTCGCCTTTCCGCCTTCGTCGTGAAAATCAACGTGTGCAGTGTTGTGTTGCACATCCTCCCCGATCTCAACGATTGGACCAACCTCATGGACACACTGATCGTCTACCAACAGGGATGGTTCTCCTGCGTAACCCGTATCATCATCGCCGCCCGTGAATATCTCTTGCTGTTCTTCTTGCATTTGTTCCAACGTCATCGTCGCTTGATCGTGGTTGTGTTCAACAACTGAATGAACGTTGATGGAAGTCAAACGCAGCACCGCGGATTAATGCCAGGACAGAACAAGCAGTGTGAATAAATGGGGGTGTGTGTATAATTAGTAAGCGAACAAATGTTTCAATATAAATCGATATGATGGATTTTCATCTTCAAAATTTCCTTTTGAACATGAAAATTAGCGAGACACTACTTTGAAAACCAACCAGTGAATAATTCTAATCAGCGAATGTAAACGGATATATCAAAAGCTCGATGCAATAACAAGTTAGTGAATTTTTCAATGTAATCAAGCAAAATGCAATATTAGTTAGAATTGCCATATCGTTCGTAACTCCCTTGAGGGTTGCTTAGTTAAAACCCAGCGCAAATAGTCTTAAATAGTCCCCATGTATACCTCATAAAAGGTTTAATACTCACTTTCTGTTCTGATCACTTCGCCACTGCCTGTATCCAGAACGTAACTACCAGCTGATCCGGCGGCAGAATTATTTCCACTACCATCCGTCTCGTCGATATACTTCTCCATCAGCTGATTATGTTGGCTGTTCGTATACTGTTGCTGATGCTGCTGATGATGCATATGGTGCTGACCATCGGACACCGCTTGTTGTGGATGTTGATGAAGGTGATGTTGCTGGTGTAGCTGTTCTTGTGGCTCGTCTTCTGGACGATGACTTTCATCCTCCTCACCTTCACAGCTAGCCCCACCGTCGATTACCAATCCGTCCCCATCCATCAGCATACCTCCAGCCGCCCCGGCAAACATATGCATCTGCGTTCCATCGGAAGACGTCACCATCTGTTGGTGATTGTGGAGCATTCCATCCTGCTGCTGATGTGGATGATGTTGGGTCTGGTCACCTGCCAGATGAAATTGTTGCTGCAGCTGCTGCATCTGATCGAGAACGAAGCTGCTCTCCTCAACATCTTCCTCCTCAGCTTCCGACCCTTCCGGATGATGGCGCATAGCGCCACCGTGATGATTCAGATGGTTCGTCATCGAAGGATGAAGCCGATTCCCATACTGATCCACAACCGTATCCAGTGCTTCCTCTTCCTCCAATCCAACACTCTGTCCATCACCCCGGTGCCCATCGTCTTCCTCTTCTTCCTCCTCCTCATCCTCACCGTCAGCATCGTCAGCGGCGGATAGATTATCACAGTAGTTTGACGATGGACCACGACCAATCGTTTCGTCTTCTTCAGCACCACCGCCAGTCGTCGTCACCATCATCATGTGCCCCTGCTGTTCCGATGAGCCTGACGGTGGGGATGAGCTGGTGGTGGTGACATTTCGCAACTGCTGCAACTGCTGCTGATGCAGCAACTCGTGATCGTGATGAAAACCGGTCAGATTCATGTTCATCATACCGCCACCGATCAGCGCTGCTTGCCGATGATGCAGGTGGTTATTGTGATGCTGCTGTTGTAGGTGCAAATGTTGAAGATTCGCTTGACCGTAGGTGCTTAGCTTATTGACGGAAGTGGGGATGCCTCTTCCTATCAGCTGACCATTGAAACAACCGGTGGGAGTATTGTTTTCTTCCTCATCGCAATTCGGCTCCACGCCTTCTTGTCCAATCAACGCTTCCGGATGCCCCTCCTCGTCACCTTCCTCCCCCATTTCTCCATCGTCCTCTTCCTCTTCCTCATCTTCCTCCTCTTCATCGGCAGTGTTAGTGGTAGTGGTAGTGGTGTGTACCAGCTCTCCATCACCTTCATCGTCCTCCTCTTCCTCCTCCTGCTGCTCATCATGTTCTTCGTCGTCCTGGCCCATCGTTTCCCTAGCCACAACACTATCTGCCTCTTCCACCTCGTCATCCTCCTCCTCCTCTTCCCGTGACACATTACCCGGATTTACGATCAGCAGATCAGAACCTACGATTCCACCATCCACGTTATGGCGAAGTACGTTCTCAAACGTACTTATACCGGCTCCGGAAACTCCCCCAGCAACAGCAACCCCACCGCCACCATCCAAATGATGATTGTCACTCGCTGCCATCATGGCGGTGGTAGAGACGCTGCTACTATTACTACTATCGTTAGAAATGGATAGTTGCGGTTGCTGAGCTGGATGGTGTTGCGGAGCCTGCTGCTGCTGCTGCTGCTGCGGTAAAGCTGTCACGGTCAACGAGGAAGGCAGTGTGCGTAGATTCAGGGCACTTCCTCCTAGGGCGGAATTTGTCGACTGCGGCAGACACATGACACTGTACACCTGACCCGTATTTTGATCGTAAATCATTTGTGTCGTACCACCAACAGTGGTGTCGTTAATCGAGTGAAGATGGTTCAGATTCATTAAACGATCGCGTGAAGGATTCGTCGGCTCGATGGTTGTGTCCTGCAAAATGGCGGAAGCATTTGTCGCACGAACCATTCCGGCACTATCACCAACGTCCCCACAGTCGATTGCCTCCTCCAAAATGATATCCGAAGAGGGAACCAAAGGTGGCGATGAGCGTCCCAATCCGTTACTACCTTCGCTTATATCTCCATTCACCAATGGACCTACCATCCTTCTTCGTAGCACTTCTGGATTCTCATCGCTTTCGTCCACCTCCTGACTTTCCTCTCCTTCCTCTTCTTTCCGGCTGCCGGCCATTATCATCGAGGGGGAACCGCCGCTATCCACTTCATCATCCACTATCGTGATCGTTGTAGAAGGAATCATCGTCTGTAGCAATGCACTACCACTATTGCGGTTTCGATTCGTTCGATTGCCTTGCCGCGGTGCTGCCCTTTTCTTGGACGAACCAACGACGGCCGCCACCGGCAGATCGTTGCTTAGACCTGCTGCTCCACGCCGACGTTTCTCACTCGCACCGCCCTCTAGCAGCATCATCCGTCGCTGAGTATCACATTCTACTTGTCGCTGACCGATGGCGGTAGTGGTGTTGGTGGTTGCGACGGTATTGGTGCTGGGATTGATCATTACCAACCCATCCGAGTTAATGGTACTAGTGGTGCTACTACAGCTAATATTTATCCTACTACTATTACTATTGCCAACGACAGTGTTGTTTCTTTTACTGCTGCTGCTGCTGCTGCTACTACTGCTCCTTCCGCCATCGGTGGAAGTGGCCGGCATTGTTGTGCTGCTGGTGGCGGTGATAAGGCGATTGATACTACTATTATTACTGCTTATGTACATTGCTGCATTGCTGCTGCTGCTGCTACTATTACTGCTGCTACTACTGATACTGCTACCGGTTTCGTCTGTCGCTGCGCTACTACTCGCCGTCACGACAGCCACCATCCGGCGTGGATTATTGTGCTGCAAACTGCTGCTGCCGGTGAAATGCTGCAAACCGTCATCGTCCGTTTTCCGCTTCGACAGCTTATTACTGCTGCTTAGCTCGGGCGTTAGTGCACGGCTGCCAGTGCTAATACTGCCACTGTGCGTTCGCTTTAAGTTCGAACTTGCACTCCCCGCGAGGACCGGTTCAACCGGCACCGCTCGGACCATTGCAGAGGGACGGTACGGTTCTACCACCTTCACTACCACCGGCCGGGAACCGAGCGTAATGGTCGATCCGGTCGCAGCCATAGCCGTGCTTGTTGTCGGGAGAGGATTGTGCTGTGCCGGTGGCAACTGCTGAGAGCCACTCCCTGCCACTGCCGACCTCGTAACCGCACCAACCGTCCGGAGCCGCTTCGGAGACATCGGTAACGATGAGCCGGAGGTTTGCTGCTTCATCGTAGCTGTTGTCGCACCGCTCAGATCTACGTTATTGGTGCTGCTACTGATAGCTGTGCTGCCGCTGCTACTACTAACACTAATAGCCGAGGGTAGAATCCGCTTTGTACCTCCTCCTCCTCCACCTCCAATCACGACCGAAGAAGTAGCATTCGGTGATGGACCTACGACAGAGTACGGGGGATGATTGTGTTTGCTTCCCTCGCTCGCTGCCGCCGTCGTACTCGTAGCGATGGCCGTCGTCGGGCGTAGTTTAATCGTTGTCTTGAGCGCAGGTCGTGTTGTATTTACGCTGCTGCTGCTACTGCTCGTATGAATGTTGATCGGTACCACCGAGATCCCGCTCGAACCAGTCACGGCTCCAGATCCTATACTGCTATGCGCACCTCTGGGAAAGCCACTTCCACCTCCGTTGCCTTTAGCCACATTTCCGGAAGTGACCGTTATTGTCGTCCGCGAGGGTAAAATGATAGTACTGCTGCCGGTGGAGGACGTGAGGATTGTGTTGCTTATGTTACTCCCACTAGCCACCACGTTCGTGGGCCTTACGACACCAGCCCCCGTCGTGAAGGTGATAGCTTGCATCTTGGACAACGATCGCGACGTTGGATCAATCTTTGCCGTGACGGGTTGTACTCGAGGCGGATGCTGTGGGGCAATCGTTACCATCGGTGGTTGCTGCGACTGCCTTGCCACCGCTACGATGGTAGCATTCCCACTGACCACGGCCTTTGATATAGGTACTATGGAAACCGATGGTGCTAGCGTTGTGCCCGACGCAATCAAAGGTGGCTGTGAAGCCACCGTTGCCAACGATTGTGGTGCTACCACGTGAACTACGGGTGGTTGTAATGAAGGCGGGGGTATGGATGCGACTGTTGCTGCTGCTGGTTGCGGTTCGGGAGCTGGCGGTGGTGTCGGTGGCGTTGGATTGGCCACGGTCCCGGCCGCTCCAAAAAACGACCCAGCATACTTCCGATCGCCCCACATCGGTTCGAAGTGTTTCAACTTCCACGGGTCCAGCTTGCTCTTCTCGCGCTCCGCCTCCGACCGTATTTTCAGTTGGGCTTCGGGCGTAAACTCACCCTCCGCCAACCGATCTCGCCATTCGTGACAAGCGCGGGCAAAAAACTCATTATTCAATCCGGACGGATTTAACCGAATGCCGTTCTGTTCGCATCGCGTTGCATCGGGCAGCGGTGGCCGATCTACCGGCGGTAGCAACTGAACTAGCTTGTACTGGTAAAGCGGGGGTAGCAACTGAAACGTGTCCCTATTCAACAGGGCACGCAGGTTCGTGTGCACCAGTATCGAGTCGGGCGTTTCCAGATCCACGCAGCCTTCGCGCGTTTGCTCGAGCTGTGCCGCAGTGGAAAGTTTCTTGTTCGTACGCCTTCGTGGTTTGATACTGAACCCTGGTATCGATGCCAGCACCTCACGCATGGTTGATGCCGCACCGCCACTACTTCGGCTGGTTTCCTGTCCCGCCGCTTGTCTTAGTTGTCGTTTTTCCGTGGTCGCACCACCACGACTACCGGGTCCGCTTTGGGGTAGCTGTTGCTGCTTCACGGTGTTTTGCTGCCGACTGGTCGCTAACCGGGGCAGATTCCTCCGAAGATGGTGGTTGTGTTTCGGAGTGCCAGTACTGCCGCTGGAGGTAGCCGTGATGGTAGGGGTGTTACCAGCATTCTCCGGCATCACCGGCGTACTGCACTGCGGCGAGGTGGGTAGCATGTCCATGGAACCCATTGAAATGTTGAGCGGATCATCTTCCCTCATCGGTACCGATGAGTCGTACTCGTCGGAAAGGACTACACAAGCCGTTTCCGTGTCGGCGCACGAAACTAGCTCCGGGTAGCTGATATCGTCCGCAGTGCTCTGGTCGCTGATTTCGATCACCGCTACCGGGTCCGAGGGTGGATCGGATGCAACCACTCGATCACCACCGGTAGGGAAGGAACTGCTACCGGCAATGTTGAGGCTTTTGTTGCTACTATTATTGTTACTATTATTGCTTTGTCTAATGATGGGATTGGTGCTGCATTCCGCCGTGGCAACCACCATCGACGAGGAAGGTGTTTCGTCATTTTCCACCGCCACCGACGCCGTCGACGACGCCTTCGACGGTTCCATAGCAGACGGTTCGTCAGCCATCGCTTCATCGACGGTCGAGACGACTTTGTCACTGCCCGCCGTACCCGTAGTAGTCGTGGAGGAGATGAGAGTAGTTGACGATGCGGTGCTGTTAGTTCTGTTGCCATTGTTGATGGCGCTTTTTGCTATTGCTGCTGCTGCGGTCCCTGCCGTTACTAGCACCGTTGTGGCAATGTGTTGCTGTTGTTTCGTCGGACGGTTCGCCTGCACCGATGGAACGGGCGACACATCGCATTCCATTGTTGGATGCACTTTTCTACAATGAGAAAGAAATAGAAAGCCAAATTAGATACAATAATTCTTGTAATCTTGTCTTTTAATACAAATGGTAAAAAATAACACATTTCGATTATACACAAATTACAGTCATTTTCAAATAATCACAATAGTAACTCAATATCTCACACACTTCCAAGGGATATTCTTTCCGACACAGGTTGTAAAATTTGCAAACCTTATCTGTCGCCGCAAACAGTACTGTCGTTTGCCGGCTTTCCGACATAAGGGCACAGCCAACAACTGTCAATATTGCGAATATTGTACACGCATACCAAGGCAAGCCTCGTTTATTTTGCACGTAAAGTACGCGCACATCAACCCTGCACCAACACACATAATTTCTATTTTATTCTCTCTCGCTTTGTGTCTCTCTCGTTCTTGTTCCTTCGTGTGCGTAAAGAGGCGAAACTTTGGCAAATCCTTTTGCAACACGCGCAGCAGCAGCAGCAGCAGCATGCGGAAATGCCTCTGGGATTGTGTTGGAGCAGCTAAAATTGAAATGGAATTTGTACCCTAGAAGGAAAGAAGTTGTTGATTTCTGATAACGATTCATCTTGGCTTCATCTTTGTTCACTGACTAATATGAAGTCCTGTTTGTTTAATATAGTTCCTTAGAATAGTTCCTTGCACTACACAATTATTTTGACTGAAGCCATTTAACCAAGCCATACAGCTGTACATCGGAAGAAGATATACATATTGAAACTGCTATCTAAAATTAAACAACTACACACCCGTTCACTTTTCGCTACACATTCTTTTCTTTTGATTAAACGTTACAGCCACTTTGCTTCCATCCATTGGTGCAAAATTTGGTGAACTATATTGCATTCTTCCGGCACACACGGCAAACGGCGTACTGCACTGCCTTCCCAGAAGGAAAACGAGCCACAGCGTGGCCTGTAGAGCAGAGATTCATCGCAGTAGCCGCACAGCACACATTCAACGAGATGCAATTCGCATACCAATAAGTGCAGCAACATTTGCGAGACGAACCAACACTACACCATTCACCACCCCGGCAGAAACACCATTTCTTTGAATTTTATTCTTTTTTCTTGTGCTCTTGCGTGCCCCTTAATTGCATGTCGCTAATAGGTGCAGTAACACAAACGGTTGCACTTTTCTTGCATGATCGCAAAGGGTTTGTGGTGTAAGTATGTGTGGTGTTTGAATGCTGGTTTACACATTAAATTGCGTTTGCACACATCTAATCGTTTCGAACTCTCTCTTTCTTCTTTTCTCTGATGTTGAAGGAAACGACGGAACTTACAGGGTTTCTGCCTTTTCATTGTATTATTTTTTTGCATAAAGATTAAGAACAGTTTTTACATGCAATGCGGTGTTTGTTGTTTAAATTGTAAAAAAGATGTTTAAGTTGTTTCATTTTTGCATTTGATGGTGGTTTTGTGGGACATACTTAAACATAATATTCGCAATATTTCAACATGGTTAAATCCTAGTAGATCACAGAGTACCATCTTCATACTCAATCACACACTCTGGGTACACACTCTGTGAAAACTCTAAAGGCCTGATTTTTTTTGCGTTCAGTTTAAACACGATTCGTGCACTATTTTTGCAATTCCCTTATTTACTTACGGACGTATTAACTTATTTTTGCACAAGATTGCGCTCGAATTGATTATTGCATTTAGCAAATATCTTGTTTTGATTTTTGACTTCTTATTTTGATTTGATTTAGACAAAACGGTTTTAGTGAGTGCTATGGCAACACGTAATAATGCTCCTTCCTACCATTTGTGGTTATCAATTGGAGTTCATAATATAAATATAATTTTATATGTTTAAAACTAGCTCATAATATTTGAAAAAAAAACTGCAAAACTTGGTCGTTGATATTATTTTGCTATAGGCTTAGTTGTAGATTTTTGTCATGACGGGGGTCACACATCATAACGTTGGTAGCTACATTCAAACAAACTTTTTAAGTAAATCCTTAAAATAAATAATAAAAAAAATCCCAGTGCTCGTTTCTTTTCTTTGGACGACAGATCGAAAATCATACAAACTATCCATTTCGCTCTCTTTTCACCCTTAGCCAAATAGGGGGAATATTGCGTTCGACGAGATGCACATTTCTTTTTTATCGTACAAATTGTGATTCTACATTTCGAGGGATTATCAAATACACCTGCATAACATACCATTCTCTCTCACACTATCGCACACTTATTTACATTCGGAACAATTTTCATGAGATTTCCCTACTGCCCATAGTTTTCCCTCTGTGTATGTGTGAGTTTCGCTTCGGCTCTATTCTTTGTTTTCATTCGTTTCTCTCTGTCTCGCCAACAACCCGTCGTCTATAGGAAGGCATGCTCTTTTCTCAACGCCTCTACAGCAGAGTGCAGTCTCTTTCGCTCTCACTGTTGTATGTGTGTGTTTGGTTCAAATTTTCAAGGCATACTACTTCTTTATTGGATCATCGCGTACAGGCGGTGCCGTCGTCGTCGATGTCTTTTCTTCGGCGTCGTCGAGTGCAAAAGGTAGAGAAAATAATGATGGGCGGAAAAAAGCATATTTTGCAAGGGTTCTTGACTTGCGCTCGTACTAGCGGCCCCTACCCTCGGCACCACCATTCATCTTCCGGTGGCAGAGGAAGGAAATTCTTTGCACATGTACGTTCAATGCACTTTCATACCAATCACATAACTGCAATCAGCACAGTCGAGTACAAGTTTTTTTGTTATTCTACAATTCTTCCTAATGGAATTAGCAATCAAAGGAGATTAATTTGGTAAGCAAGCAGAGTTTGTAAAATCAGAAAAAAATGAACAATTGCTTTGGAGCAAAAATGCATGGCCCTGCTGGAATCATCCTAACGTCACATAGATAGTATACGGAAAACGGCAGCATTTTAAGGACAATGTGAATGCAATGAACAACTCCCAATACTAATACAGAAAAGGGAGGTTAGTAAGGATAAATAAAGTTACAAAAAATAAAATAAAAACAAGGTATGAGTGCGCGCGCGCACATTTTATTATCGTCTTAAGATTCATCGGTACGAGCACCCGGTAAGCAGAAAAGAGAAAGACACATGAAATTAATTTTAATCATATGAAGAAAAAAATGTTAACGGAACAGATTTGTCTAAGCATTGGGCACTATTGTTTCTGGTTGATATTTACATTTAAAAGAAAAGCATTAAAATTGTAATCACTTAATTTTAAGCAATACGGTCTAGCCGTCACTGCCGAAATAAAAAAAAGAAAAACATTAAATACTGCATCAACAAATAATTTGTACTATGTGAATTGGATATACTCAATACATTTTACGGTTGCTAAACAGTAGCTCGGCGAGGCCAGTACTAATTCACACAACGGAAAATAAATCTTTCGACAAACGGACACGAAGGAACAGAAAGATGAGGGATGGAAAAATACAATTCAAATAAGACAAGCATACTCTTTTTTCGAGGGTCATACTTTTACACATTCCTTTAACACACGCACTGTGCTTCTCTACCGTAGCATTGCTAATGATAATTTACCTTTTTATCAAACAAAAAAGCAATGGAAATGTGTAGACGAGAAAGTTTCTGGGGGTCGAGAACACCTGCGACGAATGGATGTAACGGAGCAAGTGCAACGGCAGCAAACACAAGTGTCCGCAATCCCTTAAACTTTGGGTGAGGTCTACTGTAGGAAAAGGACATGCCATACACAAGCGGGCTCTTCTGCACGTAATGCTACCCGTAATAAAACGTCTACAAGGACACGCTGTGAATCCATCCCATCATGGAAAGGACGATGACTGTGCTGATCCTCCGATCGTCATCCCTTCCGAACATACACACTTGACTTTTTTGTATGCTTTCCCTTCGCTATTTTTATATAACTTTCTTAAAAGTATTACACTAAGAAACATTATTTACTCGACAAAATTGATGGAAATTGTGAGCTCTATTATTTAAAAATCAAATTTGCCTCTCAACGAGGCACACGACAATGGTCAACCAATAAAAGCCAAAGACCTCACCCTTAATTTTGACGAGGTCGAGTTTCGGCGAGGCAAGTCGCTAATACGCAAATTAGCTTTGCATAAAAACACGCAATAAAGCTATTAGAATTGCTTGCGCCATTGTGCGTGTTTTCTTTAACTTTTTACGCATTATCTTTTTTTCATGGATATTTTCAAGGTTCTCGCTATCCTCCAGCTGAACGAAAAATGTCAATTCAAATGTTCAGTTCAAATTCTCTGAATACGCCTTAGAACATAGTGCGTTTTACAATACAAATATAATGTGTTGGCAACTCTCTGTATTATTTTTTTTATTCAGTAGAGACGGCCAACTCTCTGTATTATAATATATCTAAAATACATTTATGTCACAGTGAAATATGCACTAATGGCGACTTCCTTTTCCTCCCTTTTAAAACGTAAAAGAATAACAGTAAATCAAACTTTTTTTTTCATCAAAAAACATATTTTAATGTTTTAAAACCACGATCCAGCCTTTTGCATGAACGATAGAATTATTCAAATTAGTTTGCTACTATTAAAGAGAGTTTACTAATTTCTTTTCAGGCATTGCTGGGCATTTACTAATATATTTACAAATTATTTTAAATAATGTTAGAATGGTTTTTATCTGTGTGTTATTATATTCTATAAATAAGTGAGCAAATAAAAAACAATGTCTTGCATGTTCTTTTATTGTTCATACTTGAATATTCAACATGATGATGATGAGTCCCAAGTCTTACCCCAACATAGGTTTGAAAATGGCGAAATTATTATGATATTTGTTTCTAAATTCTTACTGAATAACGAAGTGGTGGGATCATAATGATCCTTCACGGAAAATACCAGTCAGCTCTCTTTTCCTTGCGTGCAACGGTTAGCACGACTTTCCTGCAGATGGAAGTCGTGGAACCACTCTTCGGAGTGCACGACCAAAAAATACCCTCTCCTTTTCATATAACCGGTATTTCCCTTTGTCCAGCACATGGATGGGAGTCACCACTTTCCAGGATTGGCAAATCGAGCATACCTTATCCGTGGTTAGTAGGTCACGTCAAATTATCAATGAATGGATTCGAGGCGCCTACCACGTCAACAAGAGCACAAGAGCAAAGAAAGGTCATCTTCAAATTTCCACTGTTACGCGCGTGTGTCTCAAAGATATGTTTGTTGTCTTATTATTTTTTTTTTATTTACATTTAAATTGGCAAAACAAAACTCTCATCATCATCTGTGAGATCGTGATGACGAGTGCGGTGTTTACAAAAATTAAATTCTGACAATACAAATCTACAATACATTTCACGTACACGGCACATAAGCACCTGTACTCGCGGACGTTTGTAGCCTCGGCAATCTCTCTTGGCATGGCATTTTTACTATTGTATTCCTTTCCAAATTAGAGTATTCCTGGCAAATACTGTAGAACAGTTCGACGTTCTGGGATCATGAGCCTTTCGAGTATTCTACCGGTGAACGTCTGAACCCCTAACTACTCTTTCCCCAAGGTACCCCGGTAACAAGCCCCTCAGAAGTGTGAATATGAGTATCATAGTCTGGATCATCTAATAAAATGATGTAATGAAGCAAATATTTGACTCTCGAAAGTCTTGGTCAAGAAAAAATAAAATACATGACTTTATTGATATTTGATTTATGCAAGAGTATTAATACAAGCCTGTAGGGTGTAAATTTTTTTTTGACTAATAAAACACATTGTGGATTATGCTAAGAGTATATTTAACTAGAGTCCATCTATGAAACTGTAAAATAAGTTATTGCATAAACCAGTGTTTCCCAAATTGATCCTTACTCGTACGCTAGTGATCTATAAAACATTTCTAGACGGCGTTATGAATCTGGCTTGGTGCTATTGCATCTTAGATCAAATGCTTATTTGATTATCTAGGATGTACAATTGTTGCCAATAGTTGTACAGTTAAAGAAATATTCTACGTATTTCATGTGTTTAGATTGTTTGCAGTACAATTTGTATGAAACGTCGCCTAATATGCAACATAGTCTATTAAAATGTGCGATGTTTATTTATTTTAGACAATTTTAGAAATAAGCAAAATAAAATTAATTCAAATGCTGATTTTAAGCACAATTCATTGTGAAACACTAAATTAATCTGTCTATTGTCTATTATTGCACACTCCATACCCAAAGATCCCCTCTCCTCGATGAGGAGATAGGATTTTCTGTGACTTTGGGTACTTGCTACAACTACATCATGCTAATCACACCTGATGAAGATTAGCTACAACTTAGAAGATCAATATTCAAGTAAAAAAGTAAAAGTAAAAATTTATCCTTTCATATGTTTTTTTTTTTTTTCAAACATTTCAAAGTAGAGCAATTTACTCACAGTATGCAATAATAAGGCTATGTGCAACAATTGGTCAATTACCTAATATTTTGTTTCAAGGAAATGTGCCTTACCACGTAAAATTATGCAACTATTTTCATATTGACAATGATGTTCAATATCTGGCCGTCACTACCGAATAAAAAAAAAGATGTTCAATATTATAAAAAATAAATATCATAAGAGATTTTTTTTAATTCCACAGAAGTGGTCTGTTCCTATTGAACAAGAGGATATTTACTAGTAGATAAACAAATACTGTGACGGTGTATTGAATATTATCGATAAAATTGAAAAAAACAGTTGAAAAACGAATTTTATTGCAATCTTTAATTTTATAGCAGAAAATTTATTGCAATCGTTAATTGTTTGTCTGTACTTTTGCTCCGTTAAGATCCAACTAATTCTTATCAAAACAAAATGGAACAATAAAAAACAATTCGACAGCGGAAATATCTAGGCGAAAACCACCGAGAAGAGCGCCATTAAGCATGAAAATTAGTATTTTTAATGCCAAATGCTACAAATGATCTACGCTGTTAACTCTTTCCGACATATTTGTTTCTTGCCGTAACATGTTGCCTTACGGTTGAAAATTATTACAATGGAGATGGAAATAAACCATCTCTAGCTTAAATAAAAATTTGTAGATATCATTTACTTCCATAAA